>JADGMU010001361.1:0-288350 GCA_016920895.1 Vaccinium myrtillus | reverse complement strand
AAGCAAATGAAAAAAACAAAAAAAAACTAAAGAGATATGTCTTTTAAACCCCCCAGGGCGTAAAACCGGTAGGACAAAGTCTCGTGAGGGTTTTCAGCATGATCACCCACAAAACACAAAGGAATTGGATACTTCAAATGCAACTCAAACCTAACCGATAACCTCTCAAAGTACCGCAGCGACTGCCATGCAAATCAAAGACAAGATGCTTTATTCATGGAAATATTTAAACAAGTGAATTCTCGTATTCAATCTACCACAAAAATTAGCCTTCTCACCTACGATTGGATAGGGATTTATCACATAACATACGTGTAAGTGAGAATCACACATAGAAATTCACTAACCCCGAAAACAGTTCACACAATATCAATAGCCCGGTGTGTCTCTAAAAACTCACCCCTTCCCCTAACAATTAATCTCTTTTTTTCACTTTTTTTTTCTTACCACTTTTCTTTTTTTTTTTTTTTTTTTCTTCTTTGTGGTTGTGCAATGTCTGGACCTATCGGGCTTTCTAGTTGACCCTTTCAGCGAGCTTTAGGTCGGTCATCCCCAAGCCAGATGGCCTTAAGGTACCAAGTTTAAAGAGACCCCTCAGACTTAATCGCTCGAGTCAAAAGGCTTTAGGGAGAGACCCAAACTAACCACATTCAACCAATGCCTTCACAAGGTCTATCCATCTTATAACATGAACAATACGGTGGGAGCAAACCCCGATTGCCCGGTTACTAAATGAACGCCCGGATAAGCAATATCAGTTTAGCGCACAATGTAGGAAAGGGGTTCCAATTAGCCCGTAGGGACAATCAACTAACACCGAAATATCAATAACATGTAAACCAAATTCAAGGCCAGTGAATGCTCAAAGTGGGACAGTGCGCGTGAAAAAACATGAACTCAAGTGATCAAACACTATCCAACTATAGATGATATGGGCTAACCAAGTGATTTCTATCAACATCTTATTCACAAGCTTAAATCGATTCATGAACTTGTATCAAGACGTCAACTCACATAACAATCATCGCAACACTAATCTGTAGCTATCAATCAAGAGTAAGTGCACTCAAGCATCCAAATTCCTTGGTTCACCTTTTTTTAATTTTTTAATTTTTAGGACTAAGTATAAACAAAACAAGTAACAAAGTAATCTCTCCCCCCAACTTGAACAGTGCAATGTCCTCATTGAATACACAAACACTAAAAGATAATGACATAAATAAAGAGAGAGGAAAGAGATCACCTCGAACTAGCGAACAACACAAGAAAAAAATAGGTTGGGAAAGAGACCCCCCAACGTGAACCAAGCAACCTGCATGTGTTAGTCCGCAAAACACAAAAATATAATAGAAAAAAAAACTACCGAATTAGAAAAATAAAAATAAAAAGACTCAAGCTGGACACTATCTAAAATAAAAAAATAAAAAAAAAACTAAGATACTATAACTGTCAAAGAAAAAAAAACTAATAAAATAAAATAAAATAAAAACTACCTAGATCGAACTCACGTGGATTTCGAACTTCCACCACTCCACGAAGAGTTACTACCATGAACATCTCACCCCCCTTCGAGCTCTCTAGCAAGAATTGAACTCGACCATGCCACAAAATTAGATACTTCGAGTACCGCAATGACCGTAGTTGCATTAGAAATTTAAGCTCCACCAAGTGCATAATTCGAACCAAATTAATTTTCAAATTGTTGACGAGATTTACTAAATGTGGAGGGAAATCAAGATCAAAATCATCAACACCAAGAAAATCAACTGGTTCGACTGTAATAAAAAATTGTAACGGTGGAGACTCAATAGGAGGATTGATATCATCTATGGTCAGGGATATTTGGTTTTTTTTTTTTTTGGATAAATCAGCTTGAAAATAAAAGAGGGAAAAAGAATATACAGCCTACAAGGGGCATACCCCAGGAGGACAAACAAAAAACGAAAATAAAGAAAACATACCAAAAGCAAAAGCAAACAGAAAATGGCCAAGAGGCTACAATGTAACTGAGGGAGAACAACAGCTAACGCTAAAGATATAACTAAGCAAACTAAGGGAATCTAAATAAGTTTCTAGACCATCTAGTAGATGGGCCAGAAACTTATCAAAAGTGGCAGAGTGGACCCACTGTAAGCCGAAACTCCTTGTGACCTTGGCAGAGGACCTTGAGCCGAGACTCCTTGTATATGGACCTTGGAAGAGGACTTGTTGAGACCATCCATCATCCCTAGGGACAGCCCCCCTAGGGTAAGCAAAGGCAAGGGAACAAACCCCATACAATCTGGAAAAAATTCGACAGCATTTCCTTTGTATTTCGAGGAGCCAGAACACAGAACCTGCCCATTAATCCAGCAGATTTTTGGCACGACTGCTCGGTAATATGGCATGACTGCTTGGCATGACTGCACGGTAATTTTTGCATGACTGCTTGGCAGACACTACAACAACAACAGATACGGAGGAATGGGTACCTCCCCAAGTATAATAGCAAACTACTAGTACAAAATATTCAAGACAGAATGCAGCAACAACTCTTGACTGCATACTAACTACTACAACACATACACAACACGAAATACATGCACAGCACAGCCCGATTGGGATAACAACGAGTATGATGAGCACCAGACCGGACAGCAGTATAATAACAAACAGCAGTGGCAGAGGTAAGTATAAACCGTAAACACACTCAGCTCTATCCAGGAAGTGACAATCCACATATGAACATGGTACAACAAAGATTCGCATTGCAGCTCCTGTTACTCTTGGCAGCATCAGTAACCCGAGCCAAACAGCAGCAAAAAACAACAGAGCAGAGAGGAAACAAGGCTAAAATCAAGGATATTTGGTTGTCAAGATCAAGTGGACTTTGCTCAATTATTGGCACAAATTTTTCCGGAGTCTCATCACAAAAAGGCATATCAAGTGTGCTAGAATATTCTTGAGGAGAAAGTTGCACTTCAAGCTCATCACTTGGATCAACTGTTTCACTAGCGACAAGTGGCTCTGTTTTTTCATTGTCCAATTCATAAGAATTAATCACCTCAAAATTTTCAACTTGATTGCAGGAGAGAGAATCCCTAGCAAATTGACTAAAATAATCCCAAATCTCATCTGCATCCATGTCAAAAACTTCACCATTGCATCTCATATTTATAGCTTGACGAGTCGCAAAATTTAAACTTCTATAAAAAATGCCAAGAACGTGTCCAAGTTCACAGGTTTGCTGTGACCAATTAAATAGTGTGCATTTAAACCGCCACCAACATTGAGAAAAAGACTCATCTTCTTGTTGATAAAAATTTGAGATTTCTTGTAAAAGCATATGAGTCTCATACACGGGATAGAACTTTTTGATAAATTGTGTTACCATCTCTCCCCATGTAGCTAAGTTCAAAGAATGAAACCAATTCTTAGCAACGTCCTCAAGAGACAATGAAAATAATCTAACCAGAGTCGCTTCATCATTAGCACAAATCTCCTCAAGTTTTTCTACATGCAAGTATGGATTTTGCCAACCTATACCATGATATTTTGGAAGTGTGTAATTCGGTATAGTTGGTTGCCAATAATTGGGTAAAGTAGACACTGAACTATCAAATTGATTTCCATACCCTCCATAGCAACTTGCGAAATAATCCATTTTTTTGTTTTTTTGTTTTTTTTTTAAAAAAGAGAAAGAAACAAGAGAAAAAAAAAATAAACAAAACAAATAACCTAGTACAAGTTTATCAACTTAGCAGGGGAAAAAAAAAAAAAAAAAAAAAAAAAAAAAAAAAAAACCTTACAGTGCTTTGCCAATTGGTAACAAATAGGACTTCCTCCAACACAAGGCAATTGTCACCGTCAATTTCGTTTCTTGGTAAAGTCAATAGGCCTGCACCAGAAAAACTAAAACAAAACGAAAAGAAAAGAAAAGAAAAATAATAATAATAATAAAGAAACAAAAGAAATCCTAAACTACGAATTAAAATAAAAATTAATCGAACATATGCAACCGTGCAACTGTCCCCGGCAACGGCGCCAAAATTTGATCGTGTCGTACCGAGTCAAAAATATATTTATAATAACTTAGAATTAACTACTACTCAAAAGAATAGCGGCTAAGTCCGAGTATCGATCCACGGAGACAGATTGGCTGAGTTACAATAGATTCGATTAATTTCTAGATTAATTACAAGAGATTGGTTCGATGGTTTTGATTTGAGAAATAATAAACTAAAGAGAGCAAAACAATAATTAAATTGAGCGAAAATCGATGGAGAGAAGATCTAGGGTTCCGAATCCACCCTGACCACGTAACAAAACTATGCATAGGTTAGGCTACTACTCGAATCACAATTGTCAAGAAAATATAGCGGTTGTTAAAAGGAATAAACTATCCCACGGCATGGACCGTCTCACTGGCATGGTGTCACGCCACCCAACGGCACGATCCGTCTCACGAGCATAGCCTATCTCAGAACTCCAACCACAACATTGAAAATAATTGCATAATTTGTATTCGAAAACCACGGATATAAATACGAAACAGATTGAAAGTAGTAAAAATCCTTCCGTACAATTGAAAACGAAAGAGTTCTAATTATGCAATCGATCCGAAGTAATAAAACCAAACCCTACACATAAATAAGTTACTTGGAGCGGGGCTTCATCTTCCCCCTAGAAGAGGAGTTTAGCCGGACATGGAATATCTCTTCCACTCAGAACCCCCCCAAAATAATGACCTAGGATTATCCTTTTATAGTGCTCATAAACCTATTGGAGTCCAAGTAAAAGAAGAAGTTTAGGAAGTCCAATCTCAACCAAACTTCCCAAACTTCCCGTTTTTGTCTTCTGCAGCCCGCTTCCAGTCCAATTTCGACCTTCAATATGTTGGAATTTGGAAAACTCATAAACAGGAAAGTTGTAGCAAATTGAATTTCCTTTTCAGTGCCGCAAACCTTGCATCAATCGGACACTCAAGCTAAAAGATATGGCCAAAACACTGAATGCAAGATTAGGGTTTTTTGGGGACTGGAAATCGCCTGAGCCTGCGATTGGGGGTAGAACACCATGATTGACTGGGAAATCAGAGGGTCTGAGTCCAAATGGGTAAAGATCAGAGTTGGGAACCAGATCCACATATGTGGGGGAAGAGGTCGTGGGTACAGCTCGCGCAAATGGAGGCACATATCGGAGGTTGGAGTCGAAAACTAGTTGTTGTTGATGAGGTGAGACATCATCTCTCACCTTGTTAGCTGTACGAGTAGTGGCTTGGGAAGGAGTAACAAACTCCTCCAGATTAGGGCTTTGACTCAAAACTGAGGAATCTTGAGGGGTGGAAACGATGGACATCGGACTTCCCGTCTCTTGAACAGATCGAAAACCCACCTGTTTCTTCCTAACTTCATTGGAATCAACTGCCTTGATACCCAGGGCAGCAGAAGGTGGAGTTGCACCAGCCATAGTAGGATTGGCCTTGTTGAGCACAAAATAAAAGAAGGTAATTGCCCTAGGATCATTAATTCCATGTTTCCTCTATGGTCCTATGTGCATAATTTTGTTAATGCTCCAAGTGGTAGACTTTGTGTTGTCTGGGACCCAGCTGTCCTTAATATGAGTGTTTTGTTGCAATCAAGTCAGGCTATTCACTGTCAAGTTCATACCTTGATTGGTGATCTCAAATTTCTAGTCACATTTGTCTATGGCTCTAATCACCATGTGGAGAGAAGAGAGCTTTGGCATGATCTGACTTGTTGGAAAGCTTCCGACCCATGGATCATTTTAGGGGATTTTAATGCCCTTAGGTTCCTGAAAAGGTGGGTGGTGACCAACATTGGCCTCCCCTTATGGAGGAATTCAATCAATGCATAGTGAATAGTGAGTTGGAGGATCTTAGGTATACGGGATGTCGGTTTACTTGGGCTAACAAACAGGCCCCTACTCAAGATGTTGCCACTAAAATTGATAGAGTCTGGTCAATGAGCACCGGATCAAGGCCTTTTCTTGTTCCAATGCCCATTTTCATCCTCCCGGCATCTCGACCATTCTCCCGCCATTGTGTGTTTGTAAATCCCGATAAGAGGAAAGCATATAGACCATTTAAGTTCTTCAACTTCCCGGCCGATCACCCCGATTTCCTCTCTATCGTCCGAGAATGTTTGGTGTAGGGTGATCATAGGCAATCCTATGTTTGTTGTTTGTGAGAAGCTCGAAAGGCTTCTCCAAGGAGAACTTAAGAAACTTAACACAAAGGAATACAGTGCTATTTCTCAAAGAACAAGTCTGGTCAGGCAGGAGCTTGATATCATTCAAAGTGACCTTGGTCAGGATCCTGCAAACCCAATTAAGCAAGCACTTGAAAGAAATCTGTGTAAACAATATCTTACCTTAGTCAGAGCTGAGGAGAGTTTTGCTAAGCAGAAATCTAGATTACAATGGCTTAAATTGGGAGACCAATGTACTTCCTATTTTTTCAAGTCTATTTCCCAAAATAGGAACATGAATAAAATCACAAGCCTAGCTCTCTCTGATGACTCCTTCACTCATGATCCTGTAGAGATTAAAGCTACCTTTGTTAATTACTACGAATCTCTATTGGGTACTGCTCATTCTGGTGGGTACTCTGGATCTTCTAGAGTTAATTTAGGTCTGACTCTTCTATTTCTACAACAGCATCATCCCCCTGTTCAAGCTCTGGGTAATGACAGAGCTCCATGACTTTTGAGGGGCTTTGGGTATGGAAGAGCGAAGCCCAATCCCTAGATTGCTGCGTGGGATTGGGAACAGCCTGCTGGGTCAAAGGGGAGGCTTGGTTCTGAGGCTCTTCAGGCGGAATTTTAGGATTAGGGTTGGGAGGATACTGAAAGCTGACCTTCAATTGATCCCCTACAGAGGAACCAGAGGATGATGCCCCATCTCGAAGTCCTTCCAGCTGAGACCTGAGATCTGAACAGTCAACCCTAATACCAGACTTCTGCATTTCTGCTTCGATAGAGAGGACCAGAGAAGATATGCCCCTTGTAGGCTGTATATTCTGTTGCCTTCTTTTTATTTCAAGCTTAATTACCCAAAAAAAAAAACTGAATGCTGTCCAGATTCCTATTCAGTTCGGGATTGAATGATTTCCTTTCCAAATTGCACTTTATTTGGCTAATTGATCTCCAAATCCTGCAAACACATTATACTAATTAATCCGCACCAAGTAACAACATAAATGGACCTGCAAGTATAAGTTAGAGGGCTTAATTGGGTACAATTAAGCACCTATCAAGTACGAATATTAATCTTCAAACAAAACAGTCCTAAACCCTTAATCAAAACGTCCTAAACCCTTAATCAAAACGTAGAGAGTAGGAACCATTAGAGCGAACCAATAATCTATAAAGTTCAAGGATATTCCAAATAGGAAAATCTAAGAACACATACGCTCGCTCACACAAGTATACTAGGTCCACCCACAACAATAACTAAACCAAAATCTCTTAAGCAATCCTTTCATATCTCTATACACATGGGTTGCACAGCTGTATTTTGTTCCCAAAAAAGAGCTGGTTCTATTTTGACTCTATTCGTTATACTAATGGGTTGAAGTAATTGGGTTATGTCATTACATGGGCCACACTTGGGAAGTTTTTTGGATATTTTCGTTGAAACACCCTTGGGAAGTTAGGTTCTCACGAGATGTGCAAGCATTAAAAAAAGGGGCAGCCTTGCCGATAAAAAAAAAAAAAGGGGCAGCCTACTTGGGCCCACTAAAGCAAGGTGGGGCTGGAAAACTTCTACCAAATCTCACCAAGTTGTACTCCTTGGGGTCTTGCGCATGGGTGCATTGATGCACGCAAATCAAATGTTTCAAGTGGCTGGTACATGAGCTAGCTGTCCCAGCACTACTTTTGAGGGATTCAAGTGGCTGGTTTGCACGGTTTCTCTTGGGAAAAACATCCGAAATTTTTGTTGACTGATATTTTCAAAATTTGTGGATTTACTGCTTTATGCGTGTTACACCTATCCCAGCAGGTTGTTGTGCTGGACTTACTATTTTCCCATCCCGGCGGGTTGTGCCGAGGAGAACGCAATTTTCTTTTCTTTTCTTTTCTTTATTTTTGTTTTGTCCTCCCTGGGGTATGCCCCTTGTAGGCTGTACATTCGCTTAACCCCTTTTAATTTCAAGCTAAATTATCCAAAAAAAAATAATTCCCCAAACTCCAATGTGAATATATGGAGTTCAATAATAGTCCACTGCACCCAAACTACTAACCAAAATACTCATAGAATGAGTTCTGAGCAAGTATTCCATAACCATCCAATCCAATATCCAAATCCAGAATCAAATTTGTAAATTGAAAGACATTAATAAGTTTCTAACTCTTTTCTTCTAAACAATAGATAAAAAAAAAAAGACATAAACGATGCCCGACTAGTGCGGTTGCCCACACCTATTGGACTCTGGGGACTAGGACCTCCACTAAATGACATGATGCAATATGAATGCAAAATTTTTTTTTTTTAAATTTAAACTTAGGCTCTGATACCACAATTGTCACACCCCAAAACGGGAAATGACCGGCCGTGAACCACAAGGCCAACTTATGGAACACGCAGCCTAAAATAAAATAAACTAATGAATACTGAGAGACCATTCTTTATTTCATAAATAAAATGAACTAAATTGTCTCAACAAAGCATGGGGCACACCATCCCATGAACCAAACTATAAAAATGATCACCAATAATACCATAAATCCAATCCTTTACCAAAAAGGTTTAACCATGTGCGGAACCGAAATAAATTAAATAATCAAACTACGATGCATGCAATCCTACGGAGGTCGACACAGTAGTTCCCCAAGACACCGCCAGAGTCCTCATCTAACGACTTGATTTTCCAGAAAATGGTGTTGGATTAAATCCGTCAGCTGACAAGCTCAGTGAATGGCAAGCATGTTATTAAATAAAGTTCTAAAGCAGGGATTAAATTAAATTACCATATCATCATAATTTGGCACAAACGATGTAAGATAAAATAAAATAAATCTTAATGGTGATCACAAATGATATCCAATATAATGGGGAACCACAACCAAATAGTACCATGGCCAACAAAATAATAATCTCAAAATTGGATCCAATATCGAACTTAGAGTCACCAGGCGTTGGCAGACCGTGGTACTCTTCCCTAAGTCGATCCGGCGAAGGACAGCCGTTGAGCAAAAGGGTCACCGGCCAAACCCGGGTCTCTTCCCTAATGGCCAGGGTCACCTCTACAAAGGAATAATTTCCCTGGACTTCCAATAATAAAAGTTCCCAATAATATCCATAAAGTTCTCACCAAAAAGAACATTTTTTATCGCGTGCCAATTTAAAGAACCAAATAAAAAAATAATTCGCTTTTCCAATTAACAATTCTATTTGTTTTTAAAGAACAATTTAGAGGACACGGGGAAGTTTCGAAAGTATGTAACACACTTAACCACTCACCTGAGTTCAAAAGTAATGCAACCGAACAATGTAAATTGAGCTAACCTGTGAAAATTTAATCACATAAACACTAATTATAACAAGTACATTGATATCTATATAAACCAAGGACTACCAGTAAAAATGAAAGTAAATTAAACTATTCTACACCTAGACTTAACCTAAGAATGTTCCAATTCCAACTCATAAACCAATTCCACCTAATTTCATGTTCCCACGTACACACACCCCTGTTATTCTATAGTCCAAATAAATCACCAAACCAACTCACATGATGGATTTATAATACACTCTCCTGTCTCCAAAAACACAACCTGCCAAGACTCCAAACATAAATTAGCAATGAACTATAGCACTTCCTAAAGGGAACAAATATATACTGCCTTGATATATCTCGGGAATGTCAATTCTCCTCCCAAATTGCACCACTGCTTCACGAACCTCACACGTGCACCACCATGCACAAATCTGACTCACAATCCCACGTAAACCCACAACGCCACTCTCTCTCTCTCTCTCTCTCTCTCTCTCTCACAATCACAAACTCAACTCAAATAAGTTAACTCAATCTAGAACATGAACTTCTAAGAAAAGGTAAAGGTTTGAAGAAAAAGAATTGGATGGGGAGTAGTATTTACCTCAAAGGAAAAAGGAAGAAGGCACCTCTCGAAACCAGCGACGGCTGCTACTGTCTTTCCTCTAAAAATACTATCCCACAATTAAACCCTACTTAATAAACTTAATACTACCCACTACTAACCCATGTTCCCCAAACTATAGCTAATGCAGTTAGGGCCACGTAATTAACTAATAAAATAAATAAATATGTTTATTTAGCCTAATACTAGAATATTGCACAATAATCCATTAATTTTAGACTCACACCCTCAAAGCTATGATAATGTCGATAATTCCCGTAAAATAATAATAATAATTAAAAAGAACCCGACCCAAAAAGGCAAATTGCTAAGCGAATAATTAATTATTAGGAAAAGAAAAGTCGGGGCGTCACAAAAACAACAATACTTTTATTGCTTATTTAAAATACCGTATTTAAAATAACTCTTTAAATTGTTTGTTATAAAGTATGTAGTTTTAAAATATGTTAATTTATTTTTAAACATTTCTATATTTACAATAATTTTATACATGTAATGTTGTAATAACTTTAATCAATTTTGTATGAATATTGTAATTAAAAGTATATTTAATAACATATAATATTATAATATTATTGTTATATTAATTTTAAATATAAGTAATATATTTACAAATATAACATTATATCATATTTTATAAATTTAATTTAAACTATATTGTTTTAATATTGTAATTAAAAGTATATTTAATAACGTATAATATTATAATATTATTGTTATATTAATTTTAAATATAAGTAATATATTTACACATATAATATTATATCATATTTCATAAATTTAATTTTCATTATATTGTTAAAACGACAATACTTTTTTACTTATTTAAAATACCGTATTTAAAATAACTCTTTAAATTGATTGTTATAAAGTATGTAGTTTTAAAATATTTTAATTTATTTTTAAACATTTCTATTTTTACAATAATTTTATACATGTAATGTTGTAATAATTTTAATCAATTTTATATTAATATTACAATTAAAAGTATATTTAATAACATATAATATTGTTATATCAATTTTAAATATAAGTAATATATTTACACATATAATATTATAATATTATTGTTATATTAATTTTAAATATAAGTAATATATTTACACATATAATATTATATCATATTTTCTAAATTTAATTTAAATTATATTGTTAAAACGACAATACGTTTATTACTTATTTAAAATACCGTATTTAAAATAACTCTTTAAATTGTTTATAATAAAGTATGTAGTTTTAAAATATGTTAATTTATTTTTAAACATTTCTATATTTACAATAATTTTATACATGTAATGTTGTAATAATTTTAATCAATTTTATATTAATATTGTAATTAAAAGTATATTTAATAACGTATAATATTATAATATTATTGTTATATTAATTTTAAATATAAGTAATATATTTACACATATAATATTATATCACATTTCATAAATTTAATTTACATTATATTGTTAAAACGACAAAACTTTTATTACTTATTTAAAATACCGTATTTAAAATAACTCTTTAAATTGTTTGTTATAAAGTATGTAGTTTTAAAATATGTTAATTTCTTTTTAAACATTTCTATATTTACAAAAATTTTATACATGTAATGTTTTAGTAATTTTAATCAATTTTATATGAAATTTGTAATTAAAAGTATATTTAATAACGTATAATATTATAATATTATTGTTATATTAATTTTAAATATAAGTAATATATTTACACATATAATATTATATCATATTTTATAAATTTAATTTAAATTATATTGTTAAAACAACAATACTTTTATTGCTTATTTAAAATACCGTATTTAAAATAACTCTTTAAATTGTTTGTCATAAAGTATGTAGTTTTAAAATATGTTAATTTATTTTTAAACATTTCTATATTTACAATAATTTTATACATGTAATGTTGTAATAACTTTAATCAATTTTGTATGAATATTGTAATTGAAAGTATATTTAATAACGTATAATATTATAATATTATTGTTATATTAATTTTAAATATAAGTAATATATTTACACATATAATATTATATCATATTTCATAAATTTAATTTACATTATATTGTTAAAACGACAATACTTTTATTACTTATTTAAAATACCGTATTTAAAATAACTCTTTAAATTGATTGTTATAAAGTATGTAGTTTTAAAATATTTTAATTTATTTTTAAACATTTCTATTTTTACAATAATTTTATACATGTAATGTTGTAATAATTTTAATCAATTTTATATTAATATTACAATTAAAAGTATATTTAATAACATATAATATTGTTATATCAATTTTAAATATAAGTAATATATTTACACATATAATATTATAATATTATTGTTATATTAATTTTAAATATAAGTAATATATTTACACATATAATATTATATCATATTTTCAAAATTTAATTTAAATTATATTGTTAAAACGACAATACGTTTATTACTTATTTAAAATACCGTATTTAAAATAACTCTTTAAATTGTTTATTATAAAGTATGTAGTTTTAAAATATGTTAATTTATTTTTAAACATTTCTATATTTACAATAATTTTATACATGTAATGTTGTAATAATTTTAATCAATTTTATATTAATATTGTAATTAAAAGTATATTTAATAACGTATAATATTATAATATTATTGTTATATTAATTTTAAATATAAGTAATATATTTACACATATAATATTATATCACATTTCATAAATTTAATTTACATTATATTGTTAAAACGACAATACTTTTATTACTTATTTAAAATACCGTATTTAAAATAACTCTTTAAATTGTTTGTTATAAAGTATGTAGTTTTAAAATATGTTAATTTATTTTTAAACATTTCTATATGTACAATAATTTTATACATGTAATGTTTTAGTAATTTTAATCAATTTTATATGAAATTTGTAATTAAAAGTATATTTAATAACGTATAATATTATAATATTATTGTTATATTAATTTTAAATATAAGTAATATATTTACACGTATAATATTATTTCATATTTTATAAATTTAATTTAAATTATATTGTTAAAACAACAATACTTTTATTACTTATTTAAAATACCGTATTTAAAATAACTCTTTAAATTGTTTGTTATAAAGTATGTAGTTTTAAAATATGTTAATTTATTTTTTTTCTATATTTACAATAATTTTATACATGTAATGTTGTAATAATTTTAATCAATTTTATATCAATATTGTAATTAAAAGTATATTTAATAACGTATAATATTATAATATTATTGTTATATTAATTTTAAATATAAGTAATATATTTACACATATAATATTATATCATATTTTATAAATTTAATTTAAATTATATTGTTAAAACAACAATACATTTATTTCTTATTTAAAATACCGTATTTAAAATAACTCTTTAAATTGTTTATTATAAAGTATGTAGTTTTAAAATATGTTAATTTTTTTCAACATTTCTATATTTACAATAATTTTATACATGTAATGTTGTAATAACTTTAATCAATTTTGTATGAATATTGTAATTAAAAGTATATTTAATAACGTATAATATTATAATATTATTGTTATCTTAATTTTAAATATAAGTAATATATTTACACATATAATATTATATCATATTTTATAAATTTAATTTAAATTATATTGTTAAAACAACAATACTTTTATTACTTATTTAAAATACCGTATTTAAAATAACTCTTTAAATTGTTTGTTATAAAGTATGTAGTTTTAAAATATGTTAATTTTTTTTAAACATTTCTATATGTACAATAATTTTATACATGTAATGTTTTAGTAATTTTAATCAATTTTATATGAAATTTGTAATTAAAAGTATATTTAATAACGTATAATATTATAATATTATTGTTATATTAATTTTAAATATAAGTAATATATTTACACATATAATATTATATCATATTTTATAAATTTAATTTAAATTATATTGTTAAAACAACAATACTTTTCTTACTTATTTAAAATACCGTATTTAAAATAACTCTTTAAATTGTTTGTTATAAAGTATGTAGTTTTAAAATATGTTAATTTCTTTTTAAACATTTCTATATTTACAATAATTTTATACATGTAATGTTTTAGTAATTTTAATCAATTTTATATGAATTTTGTAATTAAAAGTATATTTAATAACGTATAATATTATAATATTATTGTTATATGAATTTTAAATATAAGTAATATATTTACACATATAATATTATATCATATTTTATAAATTTAATTTAAATTATATTGTTAAAACAACAATATTTTTATTACTTATTTAAAATACCGTATTTAAAATAACTCTTTAAATTGTTTATCATAAAGTATGTAGTTTTAAAATATATTAATTTTTTTTTCAACATTTCTATATTTACAATAATTTTATACATGTAATGTTGTAATAACTTTAATCAATTTTATATGAATATTGTAATTAAAAGTATATTTAATAACGTATAATATTATAATACTATTGTTATATTAATTTTAAATATAAGTAATATATTTACACATATAATACTATATCATATTTTCTAAATTTAATTTAAATTATATTGTTAAAACGACAATACGTTTATTACTTATTTAAAATACCGTATTTAAAATAACTCTTTAAATTGTTTATTATAAAGTATGTAGTTTTAAAATATGTTAATTTATTTTTAAACATTTCTTTATTTACAATAATTTTATACATGTAATGTTGTAATAATTTTAATCAATTTTATATTAATATTGTAATTAAAAGTATATTTAATAACGTATAATATTATAATATTATTGTTATATTAATTTTAAATATAAGTAATATATTTACACATATAATATTATATCACATTTCATAAATTTAATTTACATTATATTGTTAAAACGACAATACTTTTATTACTTATTTAAAATTCCGTATTTAAAATAACTCTTTAAATTGTTTGTTATAAAGTATGTAGTTTTAAAATATGTTAATTTCTTTTTAAACATTTCTATATTTACAATAATTTTATACATGTAATGTTTTACAAATTTTAATCAATTTTATATGAAATTTGTAATTAAAAGTATATTTAATAACGTATAATATTATAACATTATTGTTATATTAATTTTAAATATAAGTAATATATTTACACATATAATATTATATCATATTTTATAAATTTAATTTAAATTATATTGTTAAAACAACAATACTTTTATTACTTATTTAAAATACCGTATTTAAAATAACTCTTTAAATTGTTTGTTATAAAGTATGTAGTTTTAAAATATGTTAATTTATTTTTAAACATTTCTATATTTACAATAATTTTATATATGTAATGTTGTAATAATTTTAATCAATTTTATATGAATATTGTAATTAAAAGTATATTTAATAACGTATAATATTATAATATTATACTATTACAATATTATTGTTTCATTAATTATAAATATAAGTAATATATTTACACATATAATATTGTATCATATTTTATAAATTTAATTTAAATTATGTTGTTAAAACGACAATACTTTTATTACTTATTTAAAATATCGTATTTAAAATAACTCTTTAAATTGTTTATTATAAAGTATGTAGTTTTAAAATATGTTAATTTCTTTTTCAACATTTCTATATTTAGAATAATTTTATATATGTAATGTTGTAATAATTTTAATCAATTTTATATTAATATTATAATTAAAAGAATATTTAATAACATATAATATTATTATGTCAATTTTAAATATAAGTAATATATTTACACATATAATATTATATCATATTTTCTAAATTTAATTTAAATTATATTGTTAAAACGAAAATACGTTTATTACTTATTTAAAATACCGTATTTAAAATAACTCTTTAAATTGTTTATCATAAAGTATGTAGTTTTAAAATATATTAATTTTTTTTTAAACATTTCTATATTTACAATAATTTTATACATGTAATGTTGTAATAACTTTAATCAATTTTATATGAATATTGTAATTAAAAGTATATTTAATAACGTATAATATTATAATATTATTGTTATATTAATTTTAAATATAAGTAATATATTTACACATATAATATTATATCATATTTTATAAATTTAATTTAAATTATATTGTTAAAACAACAATACATTTATTACTTATTTAAAATACCGTATTTAAAATAACTCTTTAAATTGTTTGTTATAAAGTATGTAGTTTTAAAATATGTTAATTTATTTTTAAACATTTCTATATTTACAATAATTTTATACATGTAATGTTTTAATAATTTTAATCAATTTTATGAAATTTGTAATTAAAAGTATATTTAATAACGTATAATATTATAATATTATTGTTATATTAATTTTAAATATAAGTAATATATTTACACATATAATATTATATCATATTTTATAAATTTAATTTAAATTATATTGTTAAAACAACAATACTTTTATTACTTATTTAAAATACCGTATTTAAAATAACTCTTTAAATTGTTTGTTATAAAGTATGTAGTTTTAAAATATGTTAATTTATTTTTAAACATTTCTATATTTACAATAATTTTATACATGTAATGTTGTAATAATTTTAATCAATTTTATATGAATATTGTAATTAAAAGTATATTTAATAACGTATAATATTATAATATTATTGTTATATTAATTTTAAATATAAGTAATATATTTACACATATAATATTATATCATATTTCATAAATTTAATTTACATTATATTGTTAAAACGACAATACTTTTATTACTTATTTAAAATACCGTATTTAAAATAACTCTTTAAATTGTTGTTATAAAGTATGTAGTTTTAAAATATTTTAATTTATTTTTAAACATTTCTATATTTACAATAATTTTATACATGTAATGTTGTAATAATTTTAATCAATTTTATATTAATATTATAATTAAAAGTATATTTAATAACATATAATATTGTTATATCAATTTTAAATATAAGTAATATATTTACACATATAATATTATAATATTATTGTTATATTAATTTTAAATATAAGTAATATATTTACACATATAATATTATATCATATTTTCAAAATTTAATTTAAATTATATTGTTAAAACGACAATACTTTATTACTTATTTAAAATATCGTATTTAAAATAACTCTTTAAATTGTTTATTATAAAGTATGTAGTTTTAAAATATGTTAATTTATTTTTAAACATTTCTATATTTACAATAATTTTATACATGTAATGTTGTAATAATTTTAATCAATTTTATATTAATATTGTAATTAAAAGTATATTTAATAACGTATAATATTATAACATTATTGTTATATTAATTTTAAATATAAGTAATATATTTACACATATAATATTATATCATATTTTATAAATTTAATTTAAATTATATTGTTAAAACAACAATACTTTTATTACTTATTTAAAATACCGTATTTAAAATAACTCTTTAAATTGTTTGTTATAAAGTATGTAGTTTTAAAATATGTTAATTTATTTTTAAACATTTCTATATTTACAATAATTTTATATATGTAATGTTGTAATAATTTTAATCAATTTTATTTGAATATTGTAATTAAAAGTATATTTAATAACGTATAATATTATAATATTATACTATTACAATATTATTGTTTCATTAATTATAAATATAAGTAATATATTTACACATATAATATTTTATCATATTTTATAAATTTAATTTAAATTATGTTGTTAAAACGACAATACTTTTATTACTTATTTAAAATATCGTATTTAAAATAACTCTTTAAATTGTTTATTATAAAGTATGTAGTTTTAAAATATGTTAATTTATTTTTCAACATTTCTATATTTACAATAATTTTATATATGTAATGTTGTAATAATTTTAATCAATGTTATATTAATATTATAATTAAAAGAATTTTTTTTTTTTTTTTTGGGTAATTTAGCTTGAAATTAAAAGGGGTTAAGCGAATGTACAGCCTACAAGGGGCATACCCCAGGGAGGACAAAACAAAATATAGAAAAGAAAAGAAAAGAAAATTGCGTACCCCCGGCACAACCACCGGGGAATATGAAATCCAGCACAACCCGCTGGGATAGGGATACATATGATTTAAAACAAAAAATTAAGATTTGTGAGTTGGTGATCACCCCCACTTGGTTGAACTAAACATAAGCTGAATTTTGAGAGTAGGACCGAAAGCCTACTGTTGCATTACGCCAGAATTGAACCTTTCAATATTTGATTTTGTGTGCACCAGCAAACCCATGTTCGTGGGCCCCCAAATACATTTGATATGTTGCGTGTAACTCACCCAAGGAGTCACTTTTTCAATGCCAGCACCACGTACAACTTTAAAGCAAGATTTTATTTCAACCGAAAAAAGCTGTATGGGCCCACCACTTGGGCATCACGTGAATTAGTTTTACACCTAAAGCCAAGTTTGGACCGAAATCCATTTGCTTTAACCAGCCATCCCACTTTTACGTGAAATAAAAACAAATTGATTTGCCTTTTGTCTGTCCCGAATGGGACTGTTGGATTGAAATTGGGGTTTGACCGAGTAGACTGCCTGCATATCTACAGCTGTACCCTGCCCCTTTTGAACTGATTAGTGTCCACTTGCTTGGTGAGAGAGTGGGTCACACTCTCTTCACCCCAACAGATTTTCCATATTGTTTCTCAGGATAAAACCACCACGAACCAGACTTGAAAAACCCATGAAAGCTCCAGGCGGACACATAGGAGAGACGGGGTCCAACTTCATTGAAACTCCTTAGCAACTAGAACCAATTGTGGTATTACCCCGCCGCCGTGACACCAACGACACCTAACGGAAGGAACTACATCACAAAGGAATAGCCAGAATGAAATATGAGGACCCGAAGATCTCAGTTACCTCTGTGCGTGAAGCTTCCTTGGTGCTGAATGTGGTTGTTAATGAAGGATACGGAACATCCGGATTTTGAATGGGGAAAACAAACCCCTATGAAGACGAACTCATTGTTGCTGGGACAAACTCCATTGTTGCTCCATCTCCACAACCACGTTGTACGATCTGGATGCTATCTGAGTCGGTATTTTGACCCACTTAAATGATCAAACATTTATGTCTTGAACTCTTGAAAGAGATGAGAAAGAATCCCATCTTGTAATCTGGAAAATAAACCCAGATCCCATTTTGTCCAGCCCATGTAAGGAACACGAACCAGATGGGGAGGAGGGACGCCTGGAGTTTGCTTTCGTGATATACCAAACAGAAGTTTGGTAGTTGTGTAAAAAAAATCGATAGGATCAGACCCATTTTGTTGTGATTTTGGTTGGGGAGTGCATTCTCTCTCTATTTATAGAGAGAGAAGCTCTCAACCCATCCCACAATGGGATAGCATATAGGTTTTTTAATTAAAAGAATATTTAATAACATATAATATTATTATGTCAATTTTAAATATAAGTAATATATTTACACATATAATATTATATCATATTTTCTAAATTTAATTTAAATTATATTGTTAAAACGAAAATACGTTTATTACTTATTTAAAATACCGTATTTAAAATAACTCTTTAAATTGTTTATCATAAAGTATGTAGTTTTAAAATATATTAATTTTTTTTTCAACATTTCTATATTTACAATAATTTTATACATGTAATGTTGTAATAACTTTAATCAATTTTATATGAATATTGTAATTAAAAGTATATTTAATAACGTATAATATTATAATATTATTGTTATATTAATTTTAAATATAAGTAATATATTTACACATATAATATTATATCATATTTTATAAATTTAATTTAAATTATGTTGTTCAAACAACAATACATTTATTACTTATTTAAAATACCGTATTTAAAATAACTCTTTAAATTGTTTGTTATAAAGTATGTAGTTTTAAAATATGTTAATTTATTTTTAAACATTTCTATATTTACAATAATTTTATACATGTAATGTTGTAATAATTTTAATCAATTTTATATTAATATTGTAATTAAAAGTATTTAATAACGTATATATTTAATATTATAATATTATAATATTTAATTTTAAATATAAGTAATATATTTACACATATAATATTATATCACATTTCATAAATTTAATTTACATTATAATGTTAAAACGACAATACTTTTATTACTTATTTAAAATACCGTATTTAAAATAACTCTTTAAATTGTTTGTTATAAAGTATGTAGTTTTAAAATATGTTAATTTCTTTTTAAACATTTCAATATTTACAATAATTTTATACATGTAATGTTTTAGTAATTTTAATCAATTTTATTTGAAATTTGTAATTAAAAGTATATTTAATAACGTATAATATTATAACATTATTGTTATATTAATTTTAAATATAAGTAATATATTTACACATATAATATTATATCATTATTTATAAATTTAATTTAAATAATGTTGTTAAAACGACAATACTTTTATTACTTATTTAAAATATCGTATTTAAAATAACTCTTTAAATTGTTTGTTATAAAGTATGTAGTTTTAAAATATGTTAATTTATTTTTAAACATTTCTATATTTTCAATAATTTTATATATGTAATGTTGTAATAATTTTAATCAATTTTATATGAATATTGTAATTAAAAGTATATTTAATAACGTATAATATTATAATATTATATTATTATAATATTATTGTTACATTAATTATAAATATAAGTAATATATTTACACATATAATATTGTATCATATTTTATAAATTTAATTTAAATTATGTTGTTAAAACGACAATACTTTTATTACTTATTTAAAATATCGTATTTAAAATAACTCTTTAAATTGTTTATTATAAAGTATGTAGTTTTTAAATATGTTAATTTATTTTTCAACATTTCTATATTTACAATAATTTTATATATGTAATGTTGTAATAATTTTAATCAATTTTATATTAATATTATAATTAAAAGAATATTTAATAACATATAATATTGTTATGTCAATTTTAAATATAAGTAATATATTTACAAATATAATATTATATCATATTTTCTAAATTTAATTTAAATTATGTTGTTAAAACAACAATACTTTTATTACTTATTTAAAATAACCCTTTAAATTGTTTGTTATAAAGTATGTAGTTTTAAAATATGTTAATTTATTTTTAAACATTTCTATATTTACAATAATTTTATACATGTAATGTTGTAATAATTTTAATCAATTTTATATTAATACTGTAATTAAAAGTATATTTAATAACGTATAATATTATAATATTATTGTTATATTAATTTTAAATATAAGTAATATATTTACACATATAATATTATATAATATTTTATAAATTTAATTTAAATTATATTGTTAAAACAACAATACTTTTATTACTTATTTAAAATACCGTATTTAAAATAACTCTTTAAATTGTTTATTATAAAGTATGTAGTTTTAAAATATGTTAATTTATTTTTAAACATTTCTATATTTACAATAATTTTATACATGTAATGTTGTAATAATTATAATCAATTTTATATTAATATTGTAATTAAAAGTATATTTAATAACGTATAATATTATAATATTATTGTTATATAAATTTTAAATATAAGAAATATATTTACACATATAATATTATATCATATTTTATAAATTTAATTTAAATTATATTGTTAAAACAACAATGTAATTAAGTATACTTTTAATTATAATATTAATATAAAATTGTTTAAAATTATTACAACATTACATGTATAAAATTATTGTAAATTTAGAAATGTTTAAAAATAAATTAACATATTTTAAAACTACATACTTAAAATTAATATAACAATAATATTATAATATTATACGTTATTAAATATACTTTTAATTACAGTATTAATATAAAATTGATTATAATTATTACAACATTACATGTATAAAATTATTGTAAATATAGAAATGTTTAAAAATAAATTAACATATTTTAAAACTACATACTTTATAATAAGAGTATTGTTGTTTTAACAATATAATTTAAATTAAATTTATAAAATATGATATAATATTATATGTGTAAATATATATTACTTATATTTAAAATTAATACTACAATAATATTATAATATTATACGTTATTAAATATACTTTTAATTGCAATATTCATATAAAACTGATTAAAGTTATTACAACATTACATGTATAAAATTATTGTAAATATAGAAATGTTTAAAAATAAATTAACATATTTTAAAACTACATACTTTATAACAAACAATTTAAAGAGTTATTTTAAATACGGTATTTTAAATAAGTAATAAAAGCATTGTCGTTTTAACAATATAATTAAAATTAAAATTTTGAAATATGATATAATATTATATGTGTAAATATATTACTTATATTTAAAATTGATATAACAATATTATATGTTATTAAATATACTTTTAATTATAATAATAATATAAAATTTATTAAAGTTATTACAACATTACATATATAAAAGTATTGTAAATATAGAAATGTTTAAAAATAAATTAACATATTTTAAAACTACATACTTTATAACAAACAATTTAAAGAGTTATTTTAAATACGGTATTTTAAATAAGTAATAAAAGTATTGTCGTTTTTACAATATAATTTAAATTAAAATTTTGAAATATGATATAATATTATATGTGTAAATATATTACTTATATTTAAAATTAATATAACATTAATATTATAATATTATACGTTATTAAATATACTTTTAATTACAATATTAATATAAAATTGATTAAAATTATTACAACATTACATGTATAAAATTATTGTAAATATAGAAAAGTTTAAAAATAAATTAACATATTTTAAAACTACATACTTTATAAGGAACAATTTAAAGAGTTATTTTAAATACGGTATTTTATATAAGTTATAAAAGTATTGTCGTTTTAACAATATAATGTAAATTAAATTTATGAAATATGATATAAAATTATATGTGTAAATATATTACTTATTTTTAAAATTAATATAACAATAATATTATAATATTATACGTTATTAAATATACTTTTAATTACAATATTAATATAAAATTGATTAAAATTATTACAACATTACATATATAAAATTATTGTAAATATAGAAATGTTTAAAAATAAATTAACATATTTTAAAACTACATACTTAAAATTAATATAACAATAATATTATAATATTATACGTTATTAAATATACTTTTAATTACAATATTAATATAAAATTGATTATAATTATTACAACATTACATGTATAAAATTATTGTAAATATAGAAATGTTTAAAATTAAATTAACATATTTTAAAACTACATACTTTATAACAAACAATTTAAAGAGTTATTTTAAATACGGTATTTTAAATAAGTAATAAAAGTATTGTCGTTTTAACAATATTATGTAATTAAATTTATGAAATATGATATAATATTATATGTGTAAATATATTACTTATATTTAAAATTGATATAACAATATTATATGTTATTAAATATACTTTTAATTATAATATTAATATAAAATGGATTAAAATTATTACAACATTACATGTATAAAATTATTGTAAATATAGAAATGTTTCAAAATAAATTAACATATTTTAAAACTACATACTTTATAACAAACAATTTAAAGGGTTATTTTAAATACGATATTTTAAATAAGTAATAAAAGTATTGTCGTTTTAAGAACATAATTTAAATTAAATTTATAAAATACGATATAATATTATATGTGTAAATACATTACTTGTATTTAAAATTAATATAACAATAATATTATAATATTATACGTAATTAAATATACTTTTCATTACAATATTCATATAAAATTGATTAAAATTATTACAACATTGCATGTATAAAATTATTGTAAATATAGAAATGTTTAAAAATAAATTAACATATTTTAAAACTACATACTTTATAACAAACAATTTAAAGAGTTATTTTAAATACGGTATTTTAAATAAGTAATAAAAGTATTGTCGTTTTAACAATATAAATAAAATTAAATTTATGAAATATGATATATTATTATATGTGCAAATATATTACTTATATTTAAAATTGATATAACAATATTATATGTTATTAAATATACTTTTAATTATAATATTAATATAAAATTGATTAAAATTATTACAACATTACATGTATAAAATTATTGTAAATTTAGAAATGTTTAAAAATAAATTAACATATTTTAAAAATAAATTACATATTAAAATTAATAAATAACAATAATATTAACAATAATATTATATTATAATTATTAAATATACTTTTAATTACAATATTAATATAAAATTGATTATAATTATTACAACATTACATGTATAAAATTATTGTAAATATAGAAATGTTTAAAATTAAATTAACATATTTTAAAACTACATACTTTATAACAAACAATTTAAAGAGTTATTTTAAATACGGTATTTTAAATAAGTAATAAAAGTATTGTCGTTTTAACAATATAATGTAAATTAAATTTATGAAATATGATATAATATTATATGTGTAAATATATTACTTATATTTAAAATTGATATAACAATATTATATGTTATTAAATATACTTTTAATTATAATATTAATATAAAATTGATTAAAATTATTACAACATTACATGTATAAAATTATTGTAAATATAGAAATGTTTCAAAATAAATTAACATATTTTAAAACTACATACTTTATAACAAACAATTTAAAGGGTTATTTTAAATACGATATTTTAAATAAGTAATAAAAGTATTGTCGTTTTAAGAACATAATTTAAATTAAATTTATAAAATATGATATAATATTATATGTGTAAATACATTACTTGTATTTAAAATTAATATAACAATAATATTATAATATTATACGTAATTAAATATACTTTTCATTACAATATTCATAAAAAATTGATTAAAATTATTACAACATTACATGTATAAAATTATTGTAAATATAGAAATGTTTAAAATAAATTAAATATTTTAAAACATATTTTAAAAACTAATATTTTAAAAACAATTTAAAGAGTTATTTTAAATACGGTATTTTAAATAAGTAATAAAAGTATTGTCGTTTTACAATATAAATAAAATTAAATTTATGAAATATGATATATTATTATATGTGCAAATATATTACTTATATTTAAAATTGATATAACAATATTATATGTTATTAAATATACTTTTAATTATAATATTAATATAAAATTGATTAAAATTATGACAATATTACATGTATAAAATTATTGTAAATTTAGAAATGTTTAAAAATAAATTAACATATTTTAAAACTACATACTTAAAATTAATATAACAATAATATTATAATATTATACGTTATTAAATATACTTTTAATTACAATATTAATATAAAATTGATTATAATTATTACAACATTACATGTATAAAATTATTGTAAATATAGAAATGTTTGAAATTAAATTAACATATTTTAAAACTACATACTTTATAACAAACAATTTAAAGAGTTATTTTAAATACGGTATTTTAAATAAGTAATAAAAGTATTGTCGTTTTAACAATATAATGTAAATTAAATTTATGAAATATGATATAATATTATATGTGTAAATATATTACTTATATTTAAAATTGATATAACAATATTATATGTTATTAAATATACTTTTAATTATAATATTAATATAAAATTGATTAAAATTATTACAACATTACATGTATAAAATTATTGTAAATATAGAAATGTTTCAAAATAAATTAACATATTTTAAAACTACATACTTTATAACAAACAATTTAAAGGGTTATTTTAAATACGATATTTTAAATAAGTAATAAAAGTATTGTCGTTTTAAGAACATAATTTAAATTAAATTTATAAAATATGATATAATATTATATGTGTAAATACATTACTTGTATTTAAAATTAATATAACAATAATATTATAATATTATACGTAATTAAATATACTTTTCATTACAATATTCATATAAAATTGATTAAAATTATTACAACATTACATGTATAAAATTATTGTAAATATAGAAATGTTTAAAAATAAATTAACATATTTTAAAACTACATACTTTATAACAAACAATTTAAAGAGTTATTTTAAATACGGTATTTTAAATAAGTAATAAAAGTATTGTCGTTTTAACAATATAAATAAAATTAAATTTATGAAATATGATATATTATTATATGTGCAAATATATTACTTATATTTAAAATTGATATAACAATATTATATGTTATTAAATATACTTTTAATTATAATATTAATATAAAATTGATTAAAATTATGACAACATTACATGTATAAAATTATTGTAAATTTAGAAATGTTTAAAAATAAATTAACATATTTTAAAACTACATACTTAAAATTAATATAACAATAATATTATAATATTATACGTTATTAAATATACTTTTAATTACAATATTAATATAAAATTGATTATAATTATTACAACATTTCATGTATAAAATTATTGTAAATATAGAAATGTTTAAAAATAAATTAACATATTTTAAAACTACATACTTTATAACAAACAATTTATAGAGTTATTTTAAATACGGTATTTTAAATAAGTAATAAAAGTATTGTCGTTTTAACAATATAATTTATATTAAAATTTTGAAATATGATATAATATTATATGTGTAAATATATTACTTATATTTAAAATTGATATAACAATATTATTTGTTATTAAATATACTTTTAATTATAATAATAATATAAAATTGATTAAAGTTATTACAACATTACATATATAAAAGTATTGTAAATATAGAAATGTTTAAAAATAAATTAACATATTTTAAAACTACATTTAAAGAGTAATTCTAAATACGGTATTTTAAATAAGTAATAAAAGTATTGTCGTTTTAACAATATAATTTAAATTAAAATTTTGAAATATGATATAATATTATATGTGTAAATATATTACTTATATTTAAAATTGATATAACAATATTATATGTTATCAAATATACTTTTAATTATAATAATAATATAAAATTGATTAAAGTTATTACAACATTACATATATAAAAGTATTGTAAATATAGAAATGTTTAAAAATAAATTAACATATTTTAAAACTACATTTAAAGAGTTATTTTAAATACGGTATTTTAAATAAGTAATAAAAGTATTGTCGTTTTAACAATATAATTTAAATTAAATTTTGAAATATGATATAATATTATATGTGTAAATATATTACTTATATTTAAAATTGATATAACAATATTATATGTTATTAAATATACTTTTAATTGTAATATTAATATAAAATTGATTAAAATTATTACAACATTACACATATAAAATTATTGTAAATATAGAAAAGTTTAAAAATAAATTAACATATTTTAAAACTACATACTTTATAACAAACAATTTAAAGAGTTATTTTAAATACGGTATTTTAAATAAGTTATAAAAGTATTGTCGTTTTGACAATATAATGTAAATTAAATTTATGAAATATGATATAATATTATATGTGTAAATATATTACTTATATTTAAAATTAATATAACAATAATATTATAATATTATACGTTATTAAATATACTTTTAATTACAATATTAATATAAAATTGATTAAAATTATTACATTATAAAATACTTTAAAACAATACAAATACTATTTTAAATAAACAAAGTTTAAAGGGTTATTTTAAATAAATTAATATTTTAAATACGATATTTTAAATAAGTAATAAAAGTATTGTCGTTTTAACAATATAATTTAAATTAAATTTATAAAATATGATATAATATTATATGTGTAAATATATTACTTATATTTAAAATTAATATAACAATAATATTATAATATTATACGTAATTAAATATACTTTTAATTACAATATTCATATAAAATTGATTAAAATTATTACAACATTACATGTATAAAATTATTGTAAATATAGAAATGTTTAAAAATAAATTAACATATTTTAAAACTACATACTTTATAATAAACAATTTAAAGAGTTATTTATATTGTCGTTTTAACAATATAATTTAAATTAAATTTATAAAATATGATATAATATTATATGTGTAAATATATTACTTATATTTAAAATTAATATAACAATAATATTATAATATTATACGTTATTAAATATACTTTTAATTACAATATTAATATAAAATTGATTAAAATTATTACAACATTACATATATAAAATTATTGTAAATATAGAAATGTTTAAAAATAAATTAACATATTTTAAAACTACATACTTTATAATAAACAATTTAAAGAGTTATTTTAAATATCGTATTTTAAATAAGTAATAAAAGTTATAATGTAAATTAAATTTATAAAATATGATATAATATTATATGTGTAAATATATTACTTATATTTAAAATTAATATAACAATAATATTATAATATTATACGTTATTAAATATACTTTTAATTACAATATTAATATAAAATTGATTAAAATTATTACAACATTACATATATAAAATTATTGTAAATATAGAAATGTTTAAAAATAAATTAACATATTTTAAAACTACATACTTTATAATAAACAATTTAAAGAGTTATTTTAAATACCGTATTTTAAATAAGTAATAAAAGTATTGTCGTTTTAACAATATAATTTAAATTAAATTTATGAAATATGATATAATATTATATGTGTAAATATATTACTTATATTTAAAATTGATATAACAATATTATATGTTATTAAATATACTTTTAATTATAATATTAATATAAAATTGATTAAAATTATTACAACATTACATATATAAAATTATTGTAAATATAGAAATGTTTAAAAATAAATTAACATATTTTAAAACTACATACTTTATAATAAAAAATTTAAAGTGTTATTTTAAATACGATTTTTTAAATAAGTTATAAAAGTATTGTCGTTTTAACAATATAATGTAAATTAAATTTATGAAATATGATATAATATTATATGTGTAAATATATTACTTATATTTAAAATTGATATAACAATATTATATGTTATTAAATATACTTTTAATTATAATATTAATATAAAATTGATTAAAATTATTACAACATTACATATATAAAATTATTGTAAATATAGAAATGTTTAAAAATAAATTAACATATTTTAAAACTACATTTAAAGAGTTATTTTAAATACGGTATTTTAAATAAGTAATAAAAGTATTGTCGTTTTAACAATATAATTTAAATTAAAATTTTGAAATATGATATAATATTATATGTGTAAATATATTACTTATATTTAAAATTGATATAACAATATTATATGTTATTAAATATACTTTTAATTACAATATTAATATAAAATTGATTAAAATTATTACAACATTACATGTATAAAATTATTGTAAATATAGAAAAGTTTAAAAATAAATTAACATATTTTAAAACTACATACTTTATAACAAACAATTTAAAGAGTTATTTTAAATACGGTATTTTAAATAAGTAATAAAAGTATTGTCGTTTTAACAATATAATGTAAATTAAATTTATGAAATATGATATAATATTATATGTGTAAATATATTACTTATATTTAAAATTAATATAACAATAATATTATAATATTATACGTTATTAAATATACTTTTAATTACAATATTAATATAAAATTGATTAAAATTATTACAACATTACATATAAAATTATTGTAAATATAGAAATGTTTAAAATAAATTAACATATTTTAAAACTACATACTTTATAACAAACAATTTAAAGAGTTATTTTAAATACGATATTTTAAATAAGTAATAAAAGTATTGTCGTTTTAACAATATAATTTAAATTAAATTTATAAAATATGATATAATATTATATGTGTAAATATATTACTTGTATTTAAAATTAATATAACAATAATATTATAATATTATACGTTATTAAATATACTTTTAATTACAATATTAATATAAAATTGATTAAAATTATTACAACATTACATGTATAAAATTATTGTAAATATAGAAATGTTTAAAAATAAATTAACATATTTTAAAACTACATACTTTATAATAAACAATTTAAATTTTAAATACGAGTATTTTAAATAAGTAATAAAAGTTTTGTCGTTTGAACAATATAATTTAAATTAAATTTATAAAATATGATATAATATTATATGTGTAAATATATTACTTATATTTAAAATTAATATAACAATAATATTATAATATTATACGTTATTAAATATACTTTTAATTACAATATTCATATAAAATTGATTAAAATTATTACAACATTAAAAAAATTATTACAAATATAGAAATGTTTAAAAATAAATTAACATATTTTAAAACTACAAATGTTTAAAAATAAATTAACATATTTTTTAAAACTACATACTTTATAATAAACAATTTAAAGAGTTATTTATATTGTCGTTTTAACAATATAATTTAAATTAAATTTATAAAATATGATATAATATTATATGTGTAAATATATTACTTATATATAAAATTAATATAACAATAATATTATAATATTATACGTTATTAAATATACTTTTAATTACAATATTAATATAAAATTGATTAAAATTATTACAACATTACATGTATAAAATTATTGTAAATTTAGAAATGTTTAAAAATAAATTAACATATTTTAAAACTACGTACTTTATAATAAACAATTTATAACAAACAATTTATATTATTTTAAATACCGTATTTTAAATAAGTAATAAAAGTATTGTCGTTTTAACAATATAATTTAAATTAAATTTATGAAATATGATATAATATTATATGTGTAAATATATTACTTATATTTAAAATTGATATAACAATATTATATGTTATTAAATATACTTTTAATTATAATAATAATATAAAATTGATTAAAATTATTACAACATTACATATATAAAATTATTGTAAATATAGAAATGTTTAAAAATAAATTAACATATTTTAAAACTACATACTTTATAATAAAAAATTTAAAGTGTTATTTTAAATACGATTTTTTAAATAAGTAATAAAAGTATTGTCGTTTTAACAATATAATTTAAATTAAATTTTGAAATATGATATAATATTATATGTGTAAATATATTACTTATATTTAAAATTGATATAACAATATTATATGTTATCAAATATACTTTTAATTATAATAATAATATAAAATTGATTAAAGTTATTACAACATTACATATATAAAAGTATTGTAAATATAGAAATGTTTAAAAATAAATTAACATATTTTAAAACTACATTTAAAGAGTTATTTTAAATACGGTATTTTAAATAAGTAATAAAAGTATTGTCGTTTTAACAATATAATTTAAATTAAATTTTGAAATATGATATAATATTATATGTGTAAATATATTACTTATATTTAAAATTGATATAACAATATTATATGTTATTAAATATACTTTTAATTGTAATATTAATATAAAATTGATTAAAATTATTACAACATTACACATATAAAATTATTGTAAATATAGAAAAGTTTAAAAATAAATTAACATATTTTAAAACTACATACTTTATAACAAACAATTTAAAGAGTTATTTTAAATACGGTATTTTAAATAAGTTATAAAAGTATTGTCGTTTTACAATATAATGTAAATTAAATTTATGAAATATGATATAATATTATATGTGTAAATATATTACTTATATTTAAAATTAATATAACAATAATATTATAATATTATACGTTATTAAATATACTTTTAATTACAATATTAATATAAAATTGATTAAAATTATTACAAGATTACAAACTACATACTTTATAACAAACAATTTAAAGGGTTATTTTAAATACGATATTTTAAATAAGTAATAAAAGTATTGTCGTTTTAAATAAGTAAAAATAAAAGTATTATTTTGAAACGTTTTTACAATAAACAATAATATAATTTAAATTAAATTTATAAAATATGATATAATATTATATGTGTAAATATATTACTTATATTTAAAATTAATATAACAATAATATTATAATATTATACGTAATTAAATATACTTTTAATTACAATATTCATATAAAATTGATTAAAATTATTACAACATTACATGTATAAAATTATTGTAAATATAGAAATGTTTAAAAATAAATTAACATATTTTGAAACTACATACTTTACAATAAACAATTTAAAGAGTTATTTATATTGTCGTTTTAACAATATAATTTATATTAAATTTATAAAATATGATATAATATTATATGTGTAAATATATTACTTATATTTAAAATTAATATAACAATAATATTATAATATTATACGTAATTAAATATACTTTTAATTACAATATTCATATAAAATTGATTAAAATTATTACAACATTACATATATAAAATTATTGTAAATATAGAAATGTTTAAAAATAAATTAACATATTTTGAAACTACATACTTTATAATAAACAATTTAAAGAGTTATTTATATTGTCGTTTTAACAATATAATTTATATTAAATTTATAAAATATGATATAATATTATATGTGTAAATATATTACTTATATTTAAAATTAATATAACAATAATATTATAATATTATACGTTATTAAATATACTTGTAATTACAATATTAATATAAAATTGGTTAAAATTATTACAACATTACATATATAAAATTATTGTAAATTTAGAAATGTTTAAAAATAAATTAACATATTTTAAAACTACGTACTTTATAATAAACAATTTAAAGAGTTATTTTAAATATCGTATTTTAAATAAGTAATAAAAGTATTGTCGTTTTAACAATGTAATGTAAATTAAATTTATGAAATATGATATAATATTATATGTGTAAATATATTACTTATATTTAAAATTGATATAACAATATTATATGTTATTAAATATACTTTTAATTATAATATTAATATATAATTGATTAAAATTATTACAACATTACATATATAAAATTATTGTAAATATAGAAATGTTTAAAGATAAATTAACATATTTTAAAACTACATACTTTATAATAAAAAATTTAAAGAGTTATTTTAAATACGATTTTTTAAATAAGTTATAAAAGTATTGTCGTTTTAACAATATAATGTAAATTAAATTTATGAAATATGATATAATATTATTTGTGTAAATATATTACTTATATTTAAAATTGATATAACAATATTATATGTTATTAAATATACTTTTAATTATAATATTAATATATAATTGATTAAAATTATTACAACATTACATATATAAAATTATTGTAAATATAGAAATGTTTAAAAATAAATTAACATATTTTAAAACTACATACTTTATAATAAACAATTTAAAGAGTTATTTTAAATACCGTATTTTAAATAAGTAATAAAAGTATTCTCGTTTTAACAATAGAATGTAAATTAAATTTATGAAATATGATATAATATTATATGTGTAAATATATTACTTATATTTAAAATTGATATAACAATATTATATGTTATTAAATATACTTTTAATGTTTACCGAAAAAAAAAAATATACTTTTAATTATAATATTAATATAATATTGATTAAAATTATTACCACATTACATATATAAAATTATTGTAAATATAGAAATGTTTAAAAATAAATTAACATATTTTAAAACTACATACTTTATAATAAACAATTTAAAGAGTTATTTATATTGTCGTTTTAACAATATAATTTAAATTAAATTTATAAAATATGATATAATATTATATGTGTAAATATATTACTTATATTTTTTTTTTGGGTAATTCAGCTTGAAATTAAAAGGGGTTAAGCGAATGTACAGCCTACAAGGGGCATACCCCAGGGAGGACAAAACGAAAAATAAAGAAAAGAAAGAAAAATTGCGTTTTCCCCGGCACAACCCGCCGGGGTGGGAAAATACGAAGTCCAGCACAACCCGCCGGGATAGGTATAATATGCCTAACGAAGCAAAAAGTCTTTTAACCGATGTGTAGAGAACTGAGTTGGGGACCGCTGTATGAAGTCCCATGAGTTGTTTAATAGTCTGCCACCAAGACAGACCACAATTTGCTGTAAATGTCCAAAACCACTTAGAATACTGAATATTGGGTACAAACCCAACAAATGTGCACGGGGATCAACTACCCTCCATCTGCATATTGATTGGCATGATGAGCCTTGCCTCTCTTTGAAAATGTCCAGATTATGGCTTGTAAGGTAGAAGATGCGTATATCCCAATGAAGACCTGGATCCACACCTGTTGTGCGCCACCCTCCTATATCTATCTATCCCCAAGCGAATAGTATCGCAAAGTAGACTAGATTACTCGTTATTCAACCCCTGTTTCCAGTTCAACACAAAGCCCAGACGCAGTAAGGCGTGAGCTACACACACATCCAACCGGATCAGGGATGGTGTTAGCCACATACGCCTCTCACCGGACTCATCGAAACCAGAAACAGGGGTAGAATATTTGAAACTCCAGAGCAACAATAAACTGCCCCAGATTTGAACCACTATCCTCACTGATTGTTTTCACTGGGATTCATCAGAGCTCAGAACTCACAGCAAAATGCCTCCAATCTCATCTAAACCCAGAAATTGTAGAATGTAATTCATACAACCAAAGTAAATTCCAGCCAAGAAATCCAACATAGCTAGTGAAATTAGTGCGCAAATAACATTGTGATGACCCACTACATATAATGGAACTCAGGGAACTCCAAAGAAATATATTCAAGCGCATAATAAGATAGGGAACCCAGATCCAAAACTGCCTTAGACATACCTATGAAGCGCCAGGATCCATAATGGAATTACCTCCTCCACCGTGACACCAACGACACATAGCGGAAAAGAACTGATACGCGAGGAAGTGCAGGGGCAGTGCTAGAATCTGAGCTCCTAATCTGCAGCGCGCTCATGTATATCCCCTCAAAGATACCTTGCGTTTGAGGATGATCCACCCATCTGAGGATGACCAGTCCCATGATAGACCCAAAGAACCCACATAATTTCTGGGTTTACTGAAGAACCCAGAACCGATTGGATCATCAGGCCTACAAGCCTTTGCAGTCGCTGTGGTAGATGGGAGTTGTTGAAACAAAGTTTCAAACCCAGAAATCCATGGTCGAGAGTCTCCGACCGTAGAAACCTCCTCAATGAACACCCCTCGCTGGTTTTTGGGGGAGTGAGTCGAGAAACTCAGATAACAACCTGACCCCTTTGTGGATGACGTTCCTCAGATCCCCTTTTGGATGAAGGTCTAGTCTTCTTCACCGTCGCTATTCACTAGTCCACCACGCTCCAACCCCGACGCCGACGACGGATGGTCAGCAACCAGTGCCGACGAGATGTTGATGAAGTTGTTGATCGAACCAAGTAGATGAGATTGACATGCCATTGAGTTGTTGTGGTTCTCAGATCCCCTTTTGAGGATCTCAGATCCCCTTTTTGGGATGCTTTGACTCGCCATGTCTATGATCGAAATAGAGGTAGATAATGAACGAAATAGAAAAGAGATTGAAACGCCTCTGAATCAGTTCAGCAGCTTCAGATCCCCTTTTTGAGTTTATGTGGTGGTGCGAGATTAGGGTTCTGATTTCTCAGATCCCTTTGTTGAGTTGCTTTTCCTTGCCTTTACTTGATCGAATCAAGAACAGAAGATAGATATGCCCTTCAATCAGTGTGATTGAGGGAAAATTTGGGTAGAAATTTGGGGGAGTGCATTCTCTCTCTAGTGTAGAGAGAGAAGCTCTCAACCCCATTGCTAAGATTTACTTTACTTTTTTCCCAAATTTTTTTATATTACTTATATTTAAAATTAATATAACAATAATATTATAATATTATACGTTATTAAATATACTTGTAATTACAATATTAATATAAAATTGGTTAAAATTATTACAACATTACATATATAAAATTATTGTAAATTTAGAAATGTTTAAAAATAAATTAACATATTTTAAAACTCAAAAATGATAGATACACTCCCTCCCCAACCACTCCCTATCACTCCCCCTCTCCCATGTGGTAGGTCCCACCATGGGTCCCACATGTGATGGGTCCCACCACATGTGAGAGGGGGAGTGGTAGGGAGTGGTTGGGAGGGAGTGTATGTATCATTGTTCTTTAAAACTACGTACTTTTTTTTTGGATAAATCAGCTTGAAAATAAAAGAGGGAAAAAGAATATACAGCCTACAAGGGGCATACCCCAAGAGGACAAACAAAAAACGAAAATAAAGAAAACATACCAAAAGCAAAAGCAAACAGAAAATGGCCAAGAGGCTACAATGTAACTGAGGGAGAACAACAGCTAACGCTAAAGATACAACTAAGCAAACTAAGGGAATCTAAATAAGTTTCTAGACCATCTAGTAGATGGGCCAGAAACTTATCAAAAGTGGCAGAGTGGACCCACTGTAAGCCGAAACTCCTTGTGACCTTAGCAGAGGACCTTGAGCCGAGACTCCTTGTATATGGACCTTGGAAGAGGACTTGTTGAGACCATCCATCATCCCTAGGGACAGCCCCCCTAGGGTAAGCAAAGGCAAGGGAACAAACCCCATACAATCTGGAAAAAATTCGACAAAGATTTCCTTTGTATTTCGAGGAGCCAACACGTAACCCGCCCATTAATCCAACATTGTATTTTTGGCACGATTTGTTAATGCAATATGGCATGACCGCTTTTTTTTGGGTAAATATGGCATGACCGCACAAGTAATTTTTGCATGAATGTGTATTTTGACCCAAATTGCCCGACACTACAACAAAAATAGATACGGAGGAATGGGTACCTCCCAAGTATAATAGCAAACTACTAGTACAAAATATTCAAGATGAGAATGCAGCAACAACTCTTGACTGCATACTAACTACTACAACACATACACAACACGAAATACATGCACAACACAGCCCGATTGGGATAAAAACGAGTATGATGAGCACCAGACCGGACAGCAGTATAATAGTAAACAGCAGTGGCAGAGGTAAGTATAAACCGTAAACACACTCAGCTCTGTCCAGGAAGTGACAATCCACATATGAACATGGTACAACAAAGATTCGCATTGCAGCTCCTGTTACTCTTGGCAGCATCGGTAACCCGAGCCAAACAGCAACCAAAAACAGCAGAGCAGAGAGGAAACAAGGCTAAAATCAGGGAATAACAGTCCTCAACAGATTGAAATCCTAACTTTAAAGCGAACATTAATGAGCTGGATGACGTCACTATCCCCCTTAGGCGATTTGGGCGATTTTGGCGATTAGAGAGATCTCAAGCGAAACCCTAGAGATGGCGGCTAAACCCATATCTCATGCATCTTCCATGGCAGATCTTGATTCTAAGGCCGTGGCAGAAAACTCTTCTACATCCACCACATCTTCTCTCTCGGGTGGTTTGGGTGCACGTACTGTCGATTCCGTGGACCTCCATAAACGGAATCGAAATTTACTTCAAACTTCACAGTCGGGCGGCCCGATGATCTCCACCACCACACCTCCATCAACTGTATACCCACCAAGATCTAACCCTAGGTCTGACCTTCAAGCACCCCTCACCTCTGATTCCAACAACAGTAACACCTCATCGCAGGGAGTTCATAGTAGATTACTGATTCCTGGGTCAGTATATACCACACCCACTAAATTTACCCCATTCAAGCCCCTAGATTTGTACCCGCAAAATCTCAAACCAACTATTCGTGATGGCTCCACCGACAGAAGTGGTGTGCATCAAGAACCGGTGTCTTTACCGCGTGATCTAGCATCGGATCCGACTTGGCAAAACTCTGCTCGAGAGCTTCATGAAGTTTTCCAACCGGACGGGGAACGGCTAGATGATAAGGAACGTTTATCTGCCCTAGTTCATTCCATTGAATTAGAATTGCAGAAGTCGGGAGTTAGAGTTGATTGCTCTGAGCTCAGGACTCAACTTGAAAGGCTTAGGGCAAGAGAAATCTCCCCAGATGGTCCATCTTCCAGCACTTCCGATCAGGACTACCTAAAGGTAGGCTTCAGTTCATTTCATCCAACTACACAAACCCCCCAAATTCTCTCTGATAAAGGCCTGCAAGACCAAAGTGATAAACAACCTTCCACCAAGGATTGGGCTTCTCTATTTCGCACACAAGGTCCTTCAAAGGTAATGGAACTCAGTCACTATCCAGAGTTACAACAAGAGACAGAAGCAGTGGTAGAGGTGGAGGAATCAGACCTACATGATAAGTCTTGGAGTACCTGTCTTATAGGTTATTTTCTAGATGGGAAAATGCCCTTCCCCTTACTCAGCTCCACAGCTAGGAAAATTTGGAAGGACTATGGGAGAATCAGCATCAAACAGATTGGTAATTGCTACTTCTTTGAATTTCAAGACGAAGAAACTAAGCTTAAAGTTTTGGAGGGGGGTCCTTACTTCTTTTCTAGAAGGTATATTGTTCTGAAGGAATGGCATAGGATGTTAGTCCCTTCCACTGAACATCCTACTGCCATCCCAGCATGGGTTAAGATTCACAAACTTCCTCTGGAATGCTGGACAGCAGAATGTTTTAGTCGTATTGCTAGTACCATAGGCAAACCACTTCATGTTGATGTTGCCACAGCTCAACAGAAGAGGATTGACTTTGCAAGGGTTTGTATTGAGGTTTCAGCCAGTATAGATCTTCCTAAGAACATTCAAATTACTTTGGGGAATACATCAGTCACATGTGCTGTGGAGTATCAATGGCTACCTCCAAAATGCGATGTGTGCAAGGTCTTTGGGCACACATGCAAACCTAAAAAAGAGCCTGAACCCCTAGCCACTAATAACAAAGAGGCATGGAACCTGATTGGTACAGCTCTGGGTGGAGGAGGAGATGCACTAGAAGCCGTGACCAAATTGATTACTCCCACTCCAGAAGCTGAAGTGGTGCTGGTTCAGGATCTTGGAGAAGATCTGGATATGCAGGAGAATGTCAGCTCAGTCCAGGAGTCAACTCAACAAACCACCAATACAAGCCCTGAGGTCATCTCCTTCACTGATAGCTCCCCCAAAGACAAGACTGCCTTGGATACCTCCAAAGAGAAAACCTGTATTGCACATGATCAGCACCATTCACTGGCAAGTTCTAAGTTGGGGGTAGCTTCCAAGCCCTCTTTGGAGCCTGACCCAAAGCCTCCAATAGCTCACTCAATGGCCGGATGCATAGGGGCAGCTGAGGACACTGCAGAATTCAGATCTCCTTCCTATAGGAAAAAGGGGAAAAAACAGAACCGGGGTAATCCTTCAACCCCTGTCTCCTCAAGTAAGCACTAATGCTTATGCATATTTTTGGGCAGCATGCTTATTTCTCCATTTTCTGCCATTTTGTCATGTTTAAAATACCTCTGCATTTTGGGTGCTGGAATATGAGGGGTCTCAATGATCCCATAAAGCAAAAAGAGGTTACATCTTTTGTGAGAAAGAATAATATGTCACTTTTTGGTCTCTTAGAGCATAAAATTAAAGATGCTAAGTTATCAAAGATCATTGATTCCATGTTCCCATCCTGGTCTGTTGTTCATAACTCTGCTATAGCTCCTAATGGTAGAATCTGCGTTGTTTGGGACCCATCTATACTTAACTTAAGTGTAGAGAGACAGTCGAGTCAATCTATTCACTGTAGTATTCAGCCTGTTTCTGGTGGTACTAAATTCATGGCTACCTTTGTGTATGGGTCCAATCTCTTCATGGAGAGAAAGGACCTTTGGAATGACTTGACTGTTTGTAATACCAGTGAGCCTTGGGTCATTTTGGGGGACTTCAATGCCTTGAGGTACATTACTGATAAAATTGGTGGTGATAACCATTGGCCTCCCCATATGGAGGATTTTAATAATTGTGTGGCTACGAATGAACTTGAGGATCTTAGGTACTCTGGGTGCCAGTTCACATGGTCTAACAAACAGGATTCCACTCATTTTATCTCTACTAAGATTGATAGGGTTTTGGTCAACGAGCAATGGATTAATAGTTTCTCCTGTTCCAATGCTCATTTTCCTTCCCCTGGGATCTCTGACCACTCCCCGGCTGTTGTCGTTGTGAATCCTGACCCCAGGAGAACCAAGAAACCTTTGAAGTTCTTCAACTTCCTCGCTCTTCATCCTGAGTTTTTATGCACTGTTCAGAAAGTATGGAGGAGGGTTATCCTTGGTAACCCTATGTTTGTTGTCTGTGAGAAGCTCAGACTCCTTCAATCAGATCTTAAGAAGCTAAATAATAGAGAATTTAGTGACATTTCCAAAAGAACTGCTGCTGCTAGGCAAGAGCTTGATAATATCCAAAGCAGTTTGAGTCATGACCCTTCTGACTCTATCAAACAGGCTCAAGAGAGGATTCTGTGTAAGCAATACATTACTTTGGCTAGAGCTGAAGAAAGCTTTGCTAAGCAGAAATCTAGGATTCTTTGGCTCAAGTCGGGAGACCAGTGCACCTCATACTTCTTCAAGTCCACTTCAAACAACAGAAATAGGAGGAGAATCACTAGTCTGGTCCTCCCTGATAATACCATTACTCATGACCCTAGCGAGATTAAATCCACATTTGTTACATTTTACACTAATCTCTTGGGGTCTGTCCATACCACTAACTACTGTGGCACATCTAGAGTTAATCATCTAATCTCATCTAGACTTGGGGATGCCCAGAGAGAGGCCATGGTTGTTGAGGTCTCTAATCTTGAGATCAAGGAAACCTTCATGTCTCTGAATCCTAACAAAGCCCCTGGCCTTGATGGGTACAATGCCTGTTTTTTCCACAAAACATGGGATGTGATTGGGCATGAGATCACTTCTGCTGTAAGGAACTTCTTTAGATCTGGGAGACTTCTCACTAAGGCTAATTCAACCATTGTTGCCCTTGTCCCTAAAGTTCCTAACCCCTCCAAGGTGGGGGATTATAGGCCCATATCATGCTGCAATACTATCTATAAGTGCATAGCTAAAATCCTTGCTAAAAGGATTCAAGCTGTGCTACCCCATCTCATTGACCCTGTCCAATCAGGGTTTGTTAAGGGAAGAAGAATTGCTGACAACATTTTTTTGACCCAGGAACTTATGAGAGATTATCACAAGCATTCTTCTTCTCCCAAATGTGCATTGAAAGTTGATATAATGAAAGCATATGATAATGTTAGGTGGGATTTCCTATGGGACATTCTTCTTTCAATGAACTTTCCCCCTCAAATGATCCTCTGGATCAAAGCGTGTATAACCACTGCAAATTACACTTTGAACATCAATGGTGAAGCAGTAGGTTCCATTAAAGGGCAAAGAGGATTAAGGCAAGGTGATCCCTTGTCTTCATATCTTTTTGTCATTGTCATGGAAATGCTCACCCAGCTTCTTAAAGAGAAATCTCTAAGTCCCAAATTCCATTTTCACTGGAGATGTGAAAAAACAAAAATAATTAATTTGTGCTTTGCTGATGATCTTATGATCTTTTGCAAAGGAGACATGGACTCCATTCAATGCATTCAAGATGCTCTCTCTGAATTTGAGGCCTTGTCTGGTCTATCCCCCAGTCCAGGCAAGAGCAACATCTTCTTTTCTGGTGTTTCCACCTCCCATAAACAAGCAATTCTTGAGAAATTGGGTTTCCATGAGGGCACTCTCCCCGTCAAATATCTTGGTGTGCCCCTCATATCCACTAAGCTTAAATACTCTGATTGTAAGATACTCATTGATAAAATCACAAGCCGTACCAAGTCTTGGGCAAACAAGTATCTCTCATATACTGGAAGAATCCAATTGATCAAGTCTGTGTTATTTTCTATGCAGACTTATTGGTCTTTTTTTTTTTTTTTTTTTGGATAAATAAGCTTGAAATAAAAAGAAGGCAAAAGAATATACAGCCTACAAGGGGCATACCCCAGGGAGGACAAAGAAAAAGAAAAGAAAATAAAAGAAGAGTGCGATAAATAAAGGGAGGCCGCAAGGCTACATGAGGATAGTTAGGGAAAATACAAGGCACTAAGGGACATAGGATATAACATGTGTTTCCCACAATAGCCTAAGGAGCTTGATCATGATGTGAACTTGCATGATCTCAATTAGCACAAGCAAGGAACTTGGAATTTGACTTAGCACTTGGAGTACTTGGTATAACTTGGGATATGGCTTGACTATAGCCCATATGATGGCCGGACGAGGATCACGGCTAAAACACTCTGTACTATGACAAGTAGTAGCAGTAGCATGCGTGAGCAAATGTGAAACAATGGATTTCCGATGGGTGGTAGCATGAACAGCAGCAGACAAGGCACCCGGCTAGATTTGGGAGGAAATGCCCCCTCCCAGAAGGGACTTATACAGTGCCATGGGACAGCCCCCCATGGCTAGGCTAGAAATCAATATCAGAACATCCATCAAGATGGTTGTTTGCTGTGAATGGATGAAAGCTGTTCGACACACCACTTGAGCCTTTTAGAAAAATTTGCCATGACCCGTTCGTAAATGGAGCACCTTCAAGGTGCCAGCCACTGCAAAACAACAACAGCAGCTGAAAAGGAAAAGAAAAGAAGGAGGAAGAGATGGAGCAGATCAAAACAACATTGTTGCTGCATTAGGGATACAGCACAATGCTCATCTAGAAGCTGCAAATCCAGACTGCTGCATATGCAGGTTGAATGATACTCCAGAACTGGCATAACCCGCTCCAAACATAGAAGTCAACCCTTGCACCCTGGGCAGATTAGTAATACAACAAAGAGAAGTATTGAACTGCCACAAAGTGGCAGCCGTATCAACATAAATGTATTGTGCTCTAGCAGTCACTACAAGTAAGACATAACACAAATGTAACAGCAGTAGAAGGAACAATTCCTAATCTCATCAGCTCTGCCCAAACATGGCAGTCCATTATACAAGATGAATCCATAGCAAGACATAACACAGTATCAATTTGATGATGAAATCCAACAACCATATAAGGGAATGCAGTATACCTGAATTCAGTATCAACCAATACCATACACAATGCCAGATATACAGTAATAAGCATGAATTAAGACATCTTCTATAGCAACAGCCATCAACAACTAGGGACAATATTCCACTGAGCCAGAAGGTCATTAGGCTGAGGCCCCTTGGAAAATTTATCCAGAGACATTAACCTATACCTAATGACAGAGTGAATCTTGTTCACAACCACATGAATAGGATTTGCACAATTTTGAAATTTACGAACATTCCTCTCAATCCAAATATGGTACAAGGATGTAGTGAAAATTAAATTGATTAGGATTGATTTAGGAGATTTGCCTTTGTTTGTTGCTAAAAGAGCAATCCAATTCTTCCAGGGTCTAGGAGGCCAATGAACATTGATTCTATCAAGCATTTGCTCCCAGACTTGAGATGTGTATGGACAATTGAAGAACAGATGATCGTGACTCTCCTGACTAGGGCAGAAACTGCAGCTAGAGACAGATTTAGTACCAAATAATACAAGTCTGTCATCAGTATAAAGTCTCTCCTGAATAGCCACCCAGGTAATAAAGCAACATTTAGGTATGTGGCCAGGAAACCACACACTATAGCTCCAAGGAACCTTAGGAAATGGGGTCCTAAGTTTATTCCACAGGGAACCCACAGTAAATACACCATTTGTATTGAGGGTCCATCTAATTCTATCACCAACAGTGGCAAAAGGAACAGGGAGAGGAATGAGACCATCTCTGATCTCATTAATCTCCCAAGTTTGGGTGATAGGCAAAGCCCAATTGGAATTCCTAATGATTGTGGACACCTTACTGTCCTTAGGCATCCCCAAGTCATATATAATCCTATCCCCAAATCTCTCAGCCAAAGGACCCAAAGGGTGCCAATTGTCAAACCAAAGGGAAGAGCTTTCACCATCACCTATAATGACCTTAATAAAGGGGTGGACAACATATCTAAGATTGAGGAGTTTCCTCCAAGTCCACGTGGGACTACAGGGCATTTTAAGCTGCCAAAAACTCTTCCCTTTGAGTAAATACGACTTTACCATTTTTGAACTTAGTTGAAGGTTGAGAGCTTCTCTCTCTAGAATCTAGAGAGAGAATGCACTCCCCTCCACTTTCTATCAATTTTTAACAAAATCACCAAACTTTCTGTTTGGTTTACTTCATCAAGTATGGGTTTTCTTCACCCCTATCACAATATGGGGAATCTAAGTTCTCTCGGAGGTTCATCAGATGGGTTCTTCCCCAAATCCAAATGGTGTTCTTCCTTAAAAGGGCTCAGTTTTCCTCATTTTACCAACAAATCGTGTACTCCCAAGTTTCATGGGAGCTAACACCCACAGGAGCCATCCGGTTCCCAAGTTCTTCATGGGAGCTATTCGGTTCCCTACATCAAAACCCCACTTCAGGGGGTATGATCTTGAAGATTACAAACAGCAGGGTTTTGGGTTCTGGGTCATACCCAGTTCCCATTATCAACAATCAATTACCAGCGCCAAGAAAGGCTCCACGCACAGAGGCATCTGAGGCTCCGGGGGTCCATCTTTCATCTAGCTTTTCATATGCGGCTTAGTTCCTACCGTTAAGTGTCGCGATGTCACGGCGGTGGGGTAATACCACAACCGGTTTCTGGCTGCTAATGAGGGCTCAGTGAAGTCGGTCCCCTTTCTCTTCTTTGCGTCTGTGTTGAGCTTGTCTTGGATCCACAAGGCTGGTCCGCAAATATATTTTCTCCATAGTAGCTCTGGAATCAATTGGAGAAGAGGAGAGTGAGATCCACTCTCCCCTATGCAAGTGGGCATTTTCAGCTCAAAGGTTGAGGCACAGCTTTAGATGTGCGGCAGAGTACTTGGTTTTAATATTTTAACACAAGTCCAATCGGTGGCAGCAACAAATTGTCTTTTGGAAAAGAAAGGTTTACACGCTTTTTGCTTGGACATTACACAATAGTTTTGGTTTGCAAGTGGGCGTACAACAATGGTTCTGCATCTATAAAGCTGATGGGGGGCCACAGTCCTTATTTTGCTTCATTATACACGCATATTTTGAAACCCCAGCAAGTGGGCACTTCGGGACAGCAAGGTCCAATTTTTCAACTCCACTCAAGGTCAATTCGGGACAGCAACAAAAGGCAGTGTGCCTTTGACTGCAAAGGCAGCTACAATTCCTAGTTGCACGTAAACAAAAGGAAAATTGGCAGTGTGCTTTTCATTTTAACAAAGTGTGGGTGGTCTCCATCTCACAAATTTGATAATTTTGTCTTAAACATATGTTTCCCTAACCCAGCGGGTTGTGCTGGTTTTCATATTTTCCACTCCGGCGGGTTGTGCCGGGGAGTACGCATTTTTTCTTTCTTTTCTTTATTTTCATTTTGTCCTCCCTGCAGATGCCTCAGAAAAGACATTCGCTTAACCCCTTTTAATTTCAAGCTAAATTACCAAAAAAAAAAAAAAAAAAAAAATACGACTTTACCCACTGACACCGCCAGAGATAATGAACCAAATATGCTTAGATACAGCAGCCTTGTTCCAAATCAGTAATGATTTGAGGCCAAGGCCACCCTCATCTTTGGGAGTACAGAGATGTTCCCAAGATACTTTAGCACCAGACTTCTTTAAGTCAGGCCCAGACCAAAGGAAGGCTCTCAGAACAGATTCAACTTCCTTAATAACCTTTTTAGGCAGTATAAACAATGAGGACCAGTATGACTGCATAGAGAACAATACATTTTTTATCAACTGGAGTCTACCAGCATAGGTCAAGTCTCTGTTAGTCCATGACTTAGTTTTGGAAGTAATCCTATCAACCATAGGCTTGCAATCCAAATGTTTTAACTTGGTGGAAAGAAGTGGAACACCAAGATATTTGACAGGTAGATGACCCTCAGAGAACCCAAGTACATCTAGAATGACTCTTCTAGTGGTAGCATCAACTCCAGAGAAGAAGATGTGACTCTTGTGAGGACTGGGCTTCAACCCAGATAAAGACTCAAACTCAGAAAGTGATGAGTGAATGTGTCTAACAGACGCAATATCCCCTTTGCAGAAGATCATGAGATCATCCGCAAAACATAGATTAATGATTTTGTTCTGTTTGCACTTCCAATGAAACTGGAAATCAGATTTCAAAGATTTCTCTCTAAGTATGCAGGTAAGAATCTCCATGACTATTACAAATAGATAAGATGAGAGAGGATCTCCTTGCCTAAGCCCTCTCCTCCCCTCAATGTAACCAGTCTTCTCACCATTGATACTTAAAGTGTAATTAGCAGTAGTCACACAAGCTTGTAACCACTTGACCATGGTAGGATGGACATTCATTCCAAGTAGAACATCCCAAAGGAAATCCCATCTAACATTGTCATAAGCTTTCATAATGTCCACCTTCATTGCACATTTAGGTGTAGAAGAGGACTTATGATAACCATGCATAAGCTCCTGAGTTAGAAAGATGTTGTCAGCTATTCTCCTCCCTTTCACAAAACCTGACTGGACAGGATCGATAAGGAAGGGAAGAGCACTCTGAAGTCTACTAGCAAGAATTTTTGCAATACACTTGTAGATGGTGTTACAGCAGGAGATGGGCCTAAAATCCCCAACTCTGGAGGGGTTGGGAATTTTAGGGACAAGGGCCACTACAGTTGCATTGGCTTTCTTGAGTAATTTGCCAGATCTAAAGAAATTCTTGACTGCAGCAGTGACTTCATGGCCAACAATAGACCAAGCTTTTTGGAAGAAGCCAGCATTATAACCATCAGGTCCAGGTGCTTTTTTAGGATTCAAACTCATAAATGTTACCTTAATTTCATCATCAGTAATATTGTGAACCATTGCAAGACTTTGTTCATCTGTTAACACCCTCTGAATTAATTCTTTGACCCTATTTGCACCATCATAATGAGAACTATGAGGAGTTCCCAAGAGGTCTCTATAAAAGTTGATAAAGGTGGATTTAATCACTGGTAATTCCTGGGTAGTTGAGGAGTCACTAAGAGTAAGGCTAGTGATCATGCTCCTATTTCTATTATTGCTAACAGATTTGAAGAAAAAGGATACATCCACAAGGGCATTGAATGAGAGTTGAGAGCTTCTCTCTCTAGATTCTAGAGAGAGAATGCACTCCTCTTGTTCCCTATCAAATTTTTTACCAATCCACCAACAATCTGTTGGTTTATCCACCCACATCCAAATCATTGTTAGATCGTTACTCTGGGCAGCCACTGGGCTGCAAAACAGGATTCAAAACTTGGGATCAATGCAAGAGTCTACTGAAGAACTTCATGAGGAAGCATTTTAGATCAAGGGTCAACTTCACACAACATCGGCTTGTTCTTCCACTGGGTCAGTTCACTTCCGTTATGTGTTGATGATGACACGGCGGAGGGGGTAATACCATCATGGGTTCTGGTCCAACTTAGGTGTTCAAGCCCAAGCTCGTGGAGTTGGTCATCTTTTCTATTAAGCGTCTGTTACTGAACTTCCATGTTCCAATTGGAGGTATTTCGTCTTTTATCTAATTTATGCAATCTCCTACAATACTTGGACTACCCAGCAATGGTCTAGTTTATCTTATGGTAGTTTGCACAAAATCATGTTCATCTGGAAGAGGAAAGTGAAATGCATGTACCTAGTGCATCTGGGTTTTCAAAATAAATACAGTAGCTGCCCAACAGTGCGTGGTGATGCTTGAGCTGGTTCTCAACAATTTTGGGAAGAAGAGAGTGTTTCTCACGTTTTGGGTGAGAGTGGGTCAAGGGCTGACACTTATCCCTTAAATTGTGGATCTTGAAGCTAATAGCTCATGGATATACCGTATAGTTTATGGGTAGAAGGAATATTTTATTCCTTATTTTATGCACTTTCTGCAGCACCTTGAACTATTACACGCATGTGATAGACAGCTGTACCGCATGATGGAACGAAATAAGCATTCAGTGGGGACCACGGTCCTCTTCTTACACGCATAATACAGCTCATTCCTTGGTTTGTATGCACAAATACCTACAACTTTGCAACGTGAAAGCACATGGTATCAAAAGATCTAAGATATGGTGGGTCCCTTTTCCCACTACCGAATTATTTAACTCTATTGACCTGGTGTTGCTATAATCTGGGTTCTAGTTCTTAGCATTTGGTATGTTTCCAACTGCATTAGCAAACAGATTGGGGTTGTGGTCCTTGTACTGCTATTGATTTCCTTGCGTATCAGTTCTCTCCCATTATGTGTCGTTGGTGGCACGGTGGAGGAGGTAATACCATTTCGGCTCCTGGCGCATAGGTGAGTCTATAGTAGGATGGTAACTGAGCTCCGTCTCTTGTGCATTTGAGCATAGTCCTAATCAGAGAGTCACTTCTGTTAGGGATTAACTCAGGGATATTGGATCTATTTTCTCCTGCTTGGTAATGGTTGTGCATTTGGATTTGGGTTGTGGCTGATTTTCGGCGTCTGGTGGAGATTGACTTCGGTCCGAGGGCGTGGTTACTTTGGTTGATGGGCCAAGTTTCTGCGGGCTAGAGTTCTCCGAGGGGGACGGAGTTTACTTTAGGGCTGGCCTTAGTCATGGTTCTGCCTTAGCACGGTTTGGAGGTCTCATCCACCTCTGACCCCGAGTTCCATTTGCGTTGTACTGTTTTCATTATAGGGGGCACTTTGGGATTTATTCCATTATCACATTTTATGGTTCTATTTTCTCCTGCTTGGTGGTGGTTGTGCGATTGGAGTTTGGTTGTGGCTGTTTTCAGCGTTTGGTGGATATTGACTTAGGTCCGGAGGCATGGTTACTTTGGAGTGATGGGCCAAGTTTCTGTGAGCTGGGGTTCTCTGAAGGGGACGGAGTTTACTCTAGGGCTGACCTTAGTCATGGTTCTACCTTAGCACGGTTCGGAGGTCTCATCCACCTCCGACCCCGAGCTCCTTCTGCGTGTACTACTTTCATTACAGGGGGCACTGTTGCATTTACCGGGTGTGGGTTACTTGGATTAGGATAGTGCATCGTTTGGTTGATTGTGTATGTTCAGAGCCCGATGGCGGAGATTACCATCAGATGTGTTCTACATAGTGGTGACTTGGTTTCTCTGATCCGGGGTTTATTCCTTGGGGCTGGCTCTGTCAATCATGATCTTCAGCTTGGTTGGAGAACTCACCTACCTCTGGCCCTATCCTTGATATTATGATACACCGCGGGCTATCCTTTTACTTTTATGATCTTGCTCTCTCTCTAGGGTGATTGCGACGACTGTGGTACTTGGATGAGGGTGTTTGCAGTTTCGGGTGGACTCATACCCTTGGCGCCGAGTTTTCTGTTGTTGTTGCTACCGCTGTGGAGGTCAGGCAGATCTTGAGCATATAAGTACTTCCCTTACTTAGGTGAGGTATTTGACACTATCATCACTTGGTTATGTTCTTCTGCAAAGCCCATGCTCATGTCCTTGATGCCTCCCTTTCCTTTGGAATGGATAGGCTAATGGGACGCGAGCACGGGCTAATCACATTCCATACAGTGGTGCCTTTCAGGACTCACTACATGTTATTCATTTATATGCATGTTTTTCACGTTATCCTAGCCTTGCGGGTTGTGCACGGCATTACGCTTACTACATTATTGCATTTTGCTTATTTACACCTATACTGGCGAGATGTGCCAGTACTACTCATTTTCCCACCCCGGCGGGTTGTGCCGGGGACCACGCACTTTTTCTTTTCTTTTCTTTCTTTTCATTTTGTCCTCCTTGGGGTATGCCCCTTGTAGGCTGTACATTCGCTTAACCCCTTTTAATTTCAAGCTAATTTACCCAAAAAAAAAGAAAAAGGATGTGCACTGATCACCCAACTTAAGCCATTGGATTCTTGATTTTTGTTTAGCCAGACTCTCTTCAGCTCTAGACAATGTGAGGAATTGTCTAAGAGCAGCTTTTTCCTCATTTTGCTTTATAGAGTTAGAGGGATTAGCACCCAAATCTTTTTGTAAGACATCAAGCTGAAGTTTGGCATTCTTTACCCTATCTGAGATGGCAGCAAATTCATTAATGTTTAGTTTTTTGAACTCATCTTGAAGAGATCTTAACTTTTCACTTATGCAAAACATTGGATTGCCAATGACAATGGTTCTCCACACCCTCTGAACAGTGGGAAGAAACAGAGGGTGGTCAGCCAGGAAATCAAAGAATTTGAATGGCTTTTTGGCAGGTTTAGGGGGGGGAGTGAGATATACCACAGCAGGAGAGTGATCTGACAATCCAGGGGTAGGAAAGAAAGCACTAGAGTAAGGATAAGATCTCAACCAGCTTTCATTCACCAAGACCCTATCAATTTTAGTGGAGATGTGATTAGAGGTAGCTTGCCTATTGCTCCAGGTGTAGAAACAGCCTAAGAACCTGAGATCATCAAGTTCACAAGCATAAAGACTGTTGTTAAAGTCATCCATATGAGGAGGCCAACAAGTTGAACCACCAGTTTTATCCTTAGGGGATCTTATGGCATTAAAGTCACCCAAGGCCACCCATGGGGAGATGGACTTGATATTGAGCATATTGGTCCACAGATCGTGCCTAGCCATATGGTCATTGGCCCCATAGACAAAGGTGGTGAAAAACTTTAGTCCAGAATGAAGCACAAGGACTTCACAATGTATGTATTGGCTGGATTTACTCAAAACAACTACATCAATAGTGTGGGGATCCCAACACACAAAAATCCTACCAATAGGTGCATAATCAAGATTATGAACAAAATGCCACTGGGGACAAACAAAATTTAAGACTCTTTTAGCATTGCTCTCTTTGATTTTGTGCTCCAGTAATCCAATCAAGGATAATTTATTATTAGTGATAAATTTCTTAGCCTCCTTTTGTTTGAAAGTGTCATTTAGACCACGTACATTCCAAAAACCTATATGTAAAGCTTTGATCATTTAAACTTAAAATCAAAGGTAACCATATAGCAAAAGATAGAAAGTATTGTGCTATCAAAATAAGAGAGGGAAGGAAGTTACCGCCCTTTTGAATGAGTTGGAGCCTTCTGATTGCTCCTCCCTTTGCCCCTTGTAGGCTGTACATTCGCTTAACCCCTTTTAATTTCAAGCTAATTTACCCAAAAAAAAAAAAATCCTCCTCAAGGGCTTCCACTATGGTGTCATCCTCTCCTGAAGCTTGTGCTTGGCCAGCCTTAGAGGAGGAAGGGACCACTTTAGTAGCAACATCCAGCGCTGAACTTCCACCCTTTGCTAAAGCCTCCAATACTTTACTTTGAACTATTGGATCCTTATTTGAAATTTCAGCCTCTATATTCTTGTTCCCAATATCAAGCTCAGTAGGAGTACCTACAGGTTTTGAGTTACACTTGTGTCCAAACACCTTGCACTCTGCACACTTATTCGGAAGCCATTGGTACTCTACTTTGATAATTACTGATTCCCCATTACTTCTGACCACTACCTCACTGGGCAGTTCATCCCCTGCTGAAACCTCCACACAAACCCTTGCATAGTCCATCCTTCTCTTAGTTGCTGTGGCATGATCCACGTGGATTGGTCTCCCAATTGAACTGGCGATACGGCTGAAAGCTGCCTCAGTCCAGCATTCCAAAGGTAGCTTGTGGAGTTTTACCCATGCTGGTATTGAGGTAGGATGGGCTGTTGAAGGTACTAGCATGCGTCTCCAGTCAGTGAGCACTAAGTATCTTCTTGAGAAGAAATAAGGGCCTTCCTCCAGTACTTTCATCTTAGTTTCTTCATCTTTAAAAACAAAGAAAAAACATGAGCCAATCTGTTTAATAGAGATAGGAGCATTCTCCTTCCAAACAGCTCGGGCTGTGGCACACAGCAGGTTATACGGCATCTTCCCATCAAGGAAGTACCCTATCAGACAATGATTCCAGGAACCAGAATCAATATCAGATTCATCAAGATCAACCACAGCCTCTTTACCTTGTTGCATCTCCGGAAAATGCTGGAGCTTCAGGGTTTTAGAAGGGGCCTGAGCTTTGAAGAGGGAGGCCCAGTTTGCTTTACCTGTTCTCTGTGTGTTACTCGATTCAGTCTTAATTCTTGGTGGCTTGGGGGGATCTTCAACAACGATGAAGTCACCCTCCATATACCGAGATGGTGATTTGGGGAGGTCATGACCTTCCTGGAGAAGATTAAGCTGTTTTGTGAGTTGGGACAGATCGATATTCATACCCGATTTCCTCAGTTCAGCTTCAAATGTTTGCACCATGGATGCGATCTTCTCCTCCCTCTGTAACCGCTCACCTTCAATTTGAAACACCTCTTGAAGCCTCCGAGAGTAATTAGGGCTTGCTTTACTTGGGGAGGTAGGGGCGGGATTTGGAGAGGGCAAACCCCCTACGACTGTGGTGTTTGTAATAGGGCTTCCTGAGAAATCAGAGGTTTTCAGACCAAATTGGTAGGTATATCTAACTGTGGTGTATCAATGTTAGGTAGTGTGTAAAGGCAGATATGACAAAGAGAAAGGCTAACAAAAAGGAAAACTAAGGTTAACAAGTAGCAAAAAAAACATGACGTCAGCATCTCTCTCAGGCGACACAGGCGATTTGGGCGATTCAATCGATCTCGGTGGAAAACCCTAGTTCGGTGAGCATGGCCTCTTCTCCCATGGTAGAACTCGGATCTAAACCAGGTGAAACCCTAGAAATGGCAGACATTTCTGATGATGATCCATCCCCTTCGGCTGATGCTCTTGGCAAGGCTATGGATTCCAATGTTTTATGAAGAAAGCAAGTGGGTTCTACTCACACAAACACCACCAACTCAAACACCTCACCGCACGGAGGCAAGATTCAGAGTCGACTCCGGTTCCCGGTACCCACACCCACCAAGTTTACTCCATTTAAGCCTCTCGATCTATATCCTCGACCCTCAAAGCTTCCAGGTGGCGTTCCACGTGAGGGTAGCCAAAACCTCAGCCCAAAAAACCCTAATCCCAACTTCAAAGAAAGAACAACCCATCCAAAGTTCCCTAAACCTCAGTCCATCCACAAATCGAGACCAAAATTCGAGTCCAAGAAACCCTAACACGAAACATTACATTCAAAAACAGATGTCTCAACCATCCCTTCGTTTGGCCCACATAGCCCGACTAAATCTAGCCCAAATCCTAACCGCGAATTACAGGAAGTCTTCGAACAGGTGAAAGTTCAGCTAGATGGTGAAGAGAGAATTGCTTCCTTAGTTCACGCCCTGGAAGAGGAAATGAAGAATTCTGGAACAAGGCTTGACTGTTCTGAGCTCAGAACTCAACTCATTCAACTCCGAGGAAAGGAAATTATCCCTGAAGGACCATCTTCTAGCACGTCAACAGGTAGCACTCTGAAAATTGGGTTCCACCATCCTAATTTCCCATCTATCCACCAATCTCCACAAATACCTTCTCAACCAGGAAGAACCCAATCCTCAATCCACGGGCAAAACACTGTTTAGGGACTGGGCCTCTCTTTTCCAGTCTCAGGGCCGTTCAACTGTCATGAAACTTAGTCACTACCCTGAGTTACATCAAGAGGATGATCCTGTTGTTGACTTGGAAGAATCCCATTTTGATGACAGGTCCTGGAATAATTGTCTCATTGGGCATTTTCTGGATGGAAAGATGGCCTTCCCTCTTCTTAGTTCCACCGCCAGGAAAATTTGGAAGGACTATGGCAGAATTAAGATTAAACAAGTGGGAGCTTGTTTTTTCTTTGAATTCCAAGATGAAGAAACCAAACTTAAAGTTCTGGAGGGTGGCCCCTACTTCTTCTCCAGAAGATACTTAGTTCTCAATGATTGGCATAGGATGTTGGTTCCATCTACCGCCCATCCCTCTACCATTCTGTGGGTCAAAATCCATAAACTTCCCCTTGAATGTTGGATCGAGGAAGGATCGAGTCGCATTGCCCGACCATAGGCACCCCTCTATGTAGACAATGCTACTCGCTTGCAAAGATGGACAGCGAATTGATTTTGCAAGAATTTGTGTGGAAGTTTCAAAAACTCAAACTTCCCAAATCCATTCAAGTCGACATGGTCTTGAATCGATTAATGTTACCATAGAGTATCAATGGCTCCCTCCCACTTGTGGATTGTGTAAAGTGTTTGGGCATACCTGCAAGCCTAAAGTTGAAACACAAGACACAAGCATTGACGATAATTGGAGACAAGTTGGTAAGGCCTTAGGAGGTGGTGGGGGTCTTGGAAGCAATCACTAAGGTGGTTCCCAATGCTCTGTAGGAGCCCTTTGTTATGCAGCCTGATAAAGAAGGTATTATCATTGATGATTTAGGTGATGATTCTCGGAATGAAGATACTCCGGGTGATGAATGTCCACCTCCGAGGGCAAATTCAGAGGCTTCCAAGGAAAGGCCACGCCCTCTTGAACCTTCCAGCAGCAATGCTGCTGTTGTAGCTCCTAATCAACTACAAGATGATACTAATGTAGGGGGCAATCTCCCTTTGGGTAACGCTCCTCTCATTGAACCCCAACCTAAACCACCATATATAGTCACTGTTGCTGGGGGCTTAGAAACATCAGGAGCAGCTGGAAATTTCAGAAACAATTCAGAAAGTGGTGAAAGAAGTTGAATCCATCCTTAGGTCCTTCTTCTGGACTGGGTCTGAGCTTAGGCACACGGGTGCCAAAGTCTCTTGGGAGCATCTTTGTTCTCCCAGAAAAGAAGGAGGGCTAGGGTTCAAGTCGGTCCAACTTTGGAATAAGGCTGCCATGGCTAAGCACATATGGTTTATCATCTCTGGTGGTGAGCAATCCATGTGGTGCCAGTGGGTCAAATCATACTTACTTAAGGGTAAAAGTTTTTGGAAGGTCAAAATACCTAGTAGCCCATCTTGGACTTGGAGAAAGCTTCTCCAACTTAGATCCTCTCATCCAATCTTTCATCAAACATAAGATTGGTGATGGCAACTCTACTTTCCTGTGGTACGATAATTGGCACCCTTCTGGCCCTCTAATTGAGAAATATGGCACGATCGTCTATGACTCGGGTTTGCCGGATGATGCCAAGGTCTCCACCATCTTGCGTGCATCCTCTCATTGGAACTTTCCCGTCACCCAAACTTGGGAGTTGAATGAGATCAGAATTCATCTACCTCAAATCACTGAACACAACCCCACCATTGCTGACTCATGCATTTGGACACTCACCCAGAATGGACTATTCTCTATCTCCTCTTTGTGGGATCAGATTAGAGTCAAGTTTCCCATTATTGAGTGGAACCAGGTAGTTTGGTTCCCCTCCCATATTCCCAAATGCAGCCTTATTAGCTGGCTTGCCATTCAGAATAGACTATCTACTGAGGACAGACTTGTTCTTTTTGGCATTAAGACCACATCTTGCTGCAGCTTCTGTCCTAATGAGGAAAACCATGACCATCTTTTTTTTAACTGCCAATATACTAAGCATGTCTGGGATGCTGTCTCCCACAAATCCCAACTTACATGGCAACCCCAATCCCTTTCTGATCTTGTCAATCTTCTCTCTTCTTTTAAGAGAAAAGATTTGAGGAGTACTCTAATTAAATTGAGTTTCACTGTCTCTCTTTACCACATCTGGATTGAGAGAAACCTTAGAAAATTCCAAAATATCCAAAGACAATGTTCCCACCTTGGTGAGCAAAATCCTCGATATTAGGTGTAGATTATTGTCCCTTCATAAAATCCCAACTGGAGCTATTTCACTTCTTGAGGCTTGGGATATTTCATGACACCTCATGTTCATTTGGAAAGCATAGCATTCTGCTCCTGTTTTATAAGCTTCTTTGTAACAGGTCATTAACAGAGCATCAAGATTTCCCAAGCATTTCCCAAATAGCCTTGTATGGGCTGAAGAGGTTGTTTTCATTAACTTCCCCAGTTGGGGTAGTGTGTTTTGCAGGTTTGCAAGGCCCATTCCAGATCCAATGTAGGTAACTGATCAAAGGAACTCTAACCGCCCAGTTGGGACTTGTGTGTAAATGCAGGTACTCTAGAGTAAGATTCTTGACGAGCCTTTCTATATTTGTGAGTCCCTTTTAAAAGTGAAGAGGGAGGTCAGATATTGTGGGAGTAAGGTGGTGAGAGAATGATCCACTCAAAATGTGAGACTCTTGTGAGACTTGGGCCTTAATTTTCTTTGTTGAGAGTTACCATAATCTCAGATCAAGTGAGAAGAGAGAGTGGGAGGTCGGGCCTTGCGGTGGTGAGGTACAAAGATCAGGGATTAGTTGTATGCTATTGTTGATGCACTTGACCGGTAGCTATTGTTGGTTGTTGGTTAGAATTTCTTGCTGCAAATTACTTCTTGTACATTTGAACCAACACTGGATTTTGATGTTCCATATCCTTTTGCATGCATGGGACCTAAACATTTGTTTGCTAAGTGAGCATACTGCTTGCTACATATCGCAGTATGGAAGCATCCACGTTCTATCGCTGCTACTTACCTTTGTTACCCAATACTCACTGATCCTTTCAAGCTCAAGCAGCTTTTGCTATGTGAAATTAATGTTGGGTCTCATGGATCTGTTTCGCCTGCATTCTGCCATCCAGTTTACCTTCTCTCTCGCATTTTTGAATTAATTGGGTTGCAAGTGCTGCACCCATCTTTGCATTACTTGTACTTGTCCCGATTGCTGTTGCTATTGCTAATGAGTACTGCTGTTGGTAGTTCTCCTTCTCTTCCTCTTTCTTTTATTTTCTTTTCAGCTGCTGCTGTTGTATATGCAGTGGCTGGCACCTTGAGGGTGCTCCAATTACGAACGGGTCATGGCGAAATTTTCTTAACTGCCTAGCCTTGGGGGGATGTCCCTTGGCATGTATGATCCCCTTGGGGAGGGGGCGTCCTCCCATTTCATTTCATTTCACCACGAGTGCAAGTGGGCCTCTCACTCATCTGAAAAAGCTCTTAATCACTCATGAGCCATCGGACTTTCAATTGCAAAATATATTACTCCTTACTCCTTGTATCTCCCTGTATCTCCGTAGTAGGTTTTGTGTGTTTCTCCTCCCTCATTAGTGTGATGGAGCAGAAACACTTCCTTGTTTTATTTATATTTTCGTTATTCTTTACCCGTGTACTCCCTTTGTAGCCTTTTGGCCTCCCCATTTCCCTTTTGCCTTTGTCCTCCCTGGGGTATGCCCCTTGTAGGCTGTATATTCTCTTGCCTTCTTTTTATTTCAAGCTTATTTTACCGAAAAAAAAAAAATTGGTAGGTATCAACGGGTATGAAGGAGTTGGTTACGGAAGGTTTTGAGTTTGGAGTATGGATCGGCTTAGATCTGAGGGGGTACACATTTGACTGGGTACAACTAGGTTTAGGTGAAGTTTCAACGGTGGGAAAACCTTGATTGATGAGGCTGAGATCTGGAGAGGATTGACGAGAGATGTTTCTCTGCTTAGCACGAACTTCGTTCGAATCAATTGCAGAGGAGAGGGCTCCTCCAGCCATGGATGAAGCAGGAGAACCGTCTGCCATGGTAGAGCTCGGCCTAGAGATTCCAACTCGCTAGAGAAGCTCTGACAGAATCGCCTAGAGAGAAAACCTCTGACATTTCAAACGGTCTATCGATAAGGCTTTATGATTGGAGCTTGGTGTGAACCTTATTGGCTGCCTCATTCCATTGAGTTGTGTGTCCTACCAAATGTGTGTTTACCTTGGAGAGAGAGTGCTTGTGCTTCAGACTTTTCTTTATGAGTGGAGGTAATATGTAGTGGGGGAATCTTGTAAGGGTGAGGTGAGGGAGTTCGGACCCCTTTAGAGAGAGTTCAGAAGTGGTGAGGCTCCAAGGGTGTTGAAGAGTGAGACACTAAACTTAAGAATATGCTTTTCCATATCTCCATCTTGGTGTTGCTTATTGCTTACTGCTGTTACTGCTACTGCTCATGATTCTATGCTACGGTCCTTTTTTTTTTTTTTTTCGGTAAACATGCTACGGTCCTTTCTGCATCTGCTGCAGCAGTTGTGTTGTCCATTACCACATGTTGTTAATAGTGCTTTGTACTGCTACCCTTATTGGAGACTTTGGTTTTCTGTTGCTTCCATTTTGGTTTTCTGTGTTCTCCTCAATGGTGGTATTATTTGTGCACTCCTAAGCACTGCTGTTACACGTTTGGGCAGTGCTGCCTGCTGCATCTGTACCTGCCATGGTACTGCTGCTGCATCACTGCGCTATTTATTGCTGCATTACTGGATTGTACATCTGATCCTCTGTTGCTTTTATGTTCTCATGAGTCCAGATTTGATCTCTTAGCTACATGTAGCTCTTGTAGTTAGCTGCCTCTATAATGCTGCTATGTCTGAGCAGTGCTGCTAGTATTAGTTGATGAGCCATATTCAGATTCTGGGTTGAGGTTAAACAAGGTGCTGCCAAATTTTTACAAAATCCTATGTTTACTAACCTAGCCTAGGGGGGTTGTCCCTAGGCATGTGTGATCCCCTTAGGGAGGGGGCTTCCTCCCAAGTGTGCTTGCCCATTTCAAGCTACATGTTCAAGATCCAAGTACAAGATTTGTTACTGCTGCATTGTTATACACCCATTTGCTTCTGTTACTGCTGCTGCTGCAGCCTCTGTTTCTGGATATTCAAATTACAAATGAAACTCTGCTCAAACTTCTAAGATTTAGCAGTGGTGGTTCTATTTCAAAGTGGCATTGGTGGTGCTACTTCAAGCTTCAAGCTATTTGCATTGGTCCTATCCCAAGTTTATGTCCAAGCTTCATTTCAAGGTCCTATCTGCTACTGCCTTCCAACATTACTAATCTGTTGCTTTTGAGTGTTTCTTCTACCTCATGTTTGAGGGTGTAGAATCACTTCTCTCTACTATAGTACCTACTTTATTCCCACTTTAGTCTCCCTATGTTGCCAACTTGGCCTTCCCATTTCCTTTTTCTTTCTTTGTCTTTCTTTGTCCTCCCTGGGGTATGCCCCTTGTAGGCTGTAAATTCTTTTGCCTCTTTTTATTTCAAGCTTGGTTTACCGAAAAAAAAAAAAAAACCCACTTTTCCACTGCTTGGACTTTTCCTTTAGCTCATTTACGTACAGGACCCGTGGTCCCACATACTGTATAACCACATTTTCTTGGTTGGTCATGCCCCTTGTGAAGCTTATGAGGTAAGGTAAGCCACAGGCTTTCCATGTTTTCGAGATGTACCAACAGTAGCCCACTGCCCCACACTTCTTATCAGCAAATTTTAAAGTGACAGCCCTTTATCACAACAAAGTAACCCATGCTTTGATTGGACTACACACAAACGCATAGCTAGCGCGTGGGACATATGCAAACCGTGGGACCCACTTGATTCTTCTTCTCCTCAACACCAATTATCTTCGACACAACCCAGAATTTCCAGGTTTAAAAAACCCAGAAAATGTGAAGAACAGAACTGACTCCACACAACCGAATTAACCATTACTCCGAAGTGGTATTACCTCCTCCACCATGACACCAGCGACACATAATGGAGAAGAACTGATACGCAAGGAAGACGACAGCAGTACTAGAAGCAAAACCCCAATCTGGGCGCGTTCGTGTGTATTCCGTCTATAGATCCATGGTGTGGAAGATTGGACGTTGAAGATGGATCAAGGATGACCCATGATAAACCCCATTTTTAACCCCATCAAAGAGGAAATGAGACGAACTGATTTGGACTTGGGAAGACGCCCCCCATCTGATGATGAACGCGAACTCCATTGGAATTAGATCTCCTTGTATAGGAGTGGAACAAACAAAAGGAACCTTCTCAGACCCCCTTTGTTAGATTGTAGATGATAATCTGAAAACAGATTGTTGAGAACCAAACATAATGTCTGGTGGATTGATAAAAATTGATAGGAATTTAAGAGGAGTGCATTCTCTCTCTAGATTCTAGAGAGAGAAGCTCTCAACTCTTTGAGATCCTTATTTTGGGGTTGTTATACTTTAATCTGTACCCATCTTCTTTCTTTGAACTATGTAGGAATCGAGTGCCTTGGACCCGAGATTTACCATGGGAGGGTCTGGTGTGCTCGCCATATCTAGGGCTTCTCAGAGATCGCATGTAGACGCCCGAGAATCGCCTATTATTCGTGGAACCACTGCTTGGTGGGCTACTTCTTAGATGGGAAAATGCCGATTAATCTGTTAAGTGCCACTACTAGGGCAGTATGGAAGGAGAATGCCCCTACCTCTATCAAGCAAGTCGGGTCATGTTTCTTCTTTGTGTTTAGTGATGAAGCATCCAAATTGCAGGTTCTAGAGGGGGGTCCATACTTCTTCTCCAGACGTTATTTGGTCCTTACTGATTGGAAGAGGATGCTAGTTCCCAATACAGCTAACCCCCCTTCTATACCCGCTTGGGTTAAGCTGCACAAATTACCCCTGGAATGTTGGACTGCTTCAGGGTTTAGCCGCATTGCTAGTACGATAGGGAGGCCGATTCATGTGGACAATGCCACAGCTAGTAGGAAGAGACTGGATTTTGCACGTGTTGGTGTTGAGATATCAGCAAGTGATGACTTGCCAAGTGAGGTGGTGATAAAAGCTAATGGAGAATCAGTAGTAATAAAAGTGGAGTACCAGTGGATTCCAGCCAAGTGCTCAGGGTGTAAAGTTTTTGGGCACAAGTGCAACACCAAGCAAGCCCCAGCAGTTCCTGTCCCAGTTATTAGCACCTCAAACAAGCCCCAACAACCTACGGTTGCCCAGATTTCGGATCCTGATCCAGTAGTTCAGATTAAGGTTATAAACTCTCTAGCACTTGGGGGTAGTGCTGCTTTGGATGTTGTAACTACAAATGTTCCTTCCTATGAGGTCTCTTACCCATCAGCAACACCGAGCTCCAGTACTACAACAACTCTATTGAAGAGCACTGAATTTGACACACCACTTAGGGAGACTCCACAATTGAGGGAAGTGGGAGACATTAATCCACTTCAATCACTAGCTCCAGCTACTATACCAGAGCCTCCAAAACATGGCAGTGGCAAAGGGAAGGAGGAAGTTGAGCTCGATCATGGAGGGGTATTCAAGGTGGTCTCCAATAAGAAGAATAGGAAAGGAAGGAGCAATCAGAAAGCTCCTTATTATTCTAAAGGGCAGTAATCTCATCCCTCTCCCTATTTTGATAGCAATCAATACTTTCTATTCTCTGCTATGTAGTTTAATTTAAAAGTTATTATGAGTTGTGCAGTAAATGAAGGCTGGATGAGAGCTTTCCCTTATTCCAGCACCTTCTTTCCTACACCTGGGGTATCTGATCACTCACCCTCTATTGTAAGTGTTATCCCATCTCCTAAATCGAAGGCAAAACCTTTTAGGTTTTTTGACTTTCTTGCAGATCATCCTCTATTTCTATCCACTGTCCAGAGTGTGTGGAGAAATATAGTAATTGGCAATCCCATGTATTGCATCAATGAGAAACTGAGATCTCTCCAGGCTGAGTTCAAAAAACTTAATACTAAAGAATATAGTGTTGTATCTGACAGGGTTAAAAGTGTCAAGCTTATGCTTGATGGCCTTCAACAAGAGTTGGGGTCTGACCCTACCAATCCCATTACTCAAATTAATGAGAAAGCTACCTTTAAGCAATACACCATGCTGTCTAGAGCTGAGGAGAGCTTGGCTAAGCAAAAGTCAAGAGTTCAGTGGCTTAAACTGGGTGATCAGTGTACCTCCTTTTTCTTCAAATCTGTTAGTAATAACAGAAATAGGAGTATGATTACCAGCCTTACCCTAGGTGACTCTACTATCACTCAAGACTCTGAGTTGATCAAGTCTGCTTTTGTGAAGTTCTATACTGACCTTTTTGGTACCTCACACAACTCTCATTATGATGGTACCATTAGAGTTAAGGAATTAATTCAGAGGAAAATTACTGATGAACAAAGTCTGGCTATGGTCCAGAATATCACAGATGCTGAAATGAAAGATACCTTTTGGAGCTTGAATCCTCAAAAGGCTCCTAGGCCTGATGGGTTTAATGCTGGTTTTTTCCAAAAAGCATGGGCTGTTGTGGGCTCTGAAGTTACTGCAGCTGTCAAAAACTTCTTTAGGTCTGGTCAGTTATTAAGGAAAGCTAATGCCACTGTGGTGGCTTTGGTTCCCAAGATCCCCAACCCCACTAAGGTTGGTGATTTTAGACCTATCTCATGCTGTAATTCCATTTATAAATGCATCGCAAAAATACTAGCCAAGAGACTTCAAAGTGCTCTTCCCTTTCTTATTGATCCTATCCAATCAGGTTTTGTGAAAGGGAGAAGGATTGCTGACAACATATTCCTTACCCAGGAACTTAAGCATGGCTATCATAAGTCCACTTCATCACCCAAGTGTTTTTTTTTGGGTAAATAAGCTTGAAATAGAAAAAAAGACTAACCGGATATACAGCCTACAAGGGGCATACCCCAGGAGGACAAAAGAAAGAAAAAAAAAACAAAATGAACCGGAAGACCGGAATGGAAAGAAATGGGGAGGCCAACCTTGGCTACATGGGGGAACCTAAAAGTAAGGGATCTTTTGCTACAAGATATAATAAAAGTGTTTCTAAGCCATCTAGGGAGATGGAAGAGAAACACTCAAAATGAAACTAATTGATTGACATTGAGGCTTGACATTGAAGCTTGAGCATAGCAATAGGTACCTCATCCCGTTGGGGTTAAAGGCTTGTGTGACCACTGCAAACTATACATTAAATATCAATGGGGAGACTACAGGCTTCATACAGGGGAAGAGGGGTCTAAGACAATGTGACCCTCTCTCCTCGTATTTGTTTGTGATTGTTATGGAGGTTCTTACCTGCATTCTCAAGGATAAATCTAAGCATACTGACTTCCATTTTCACTGGAAGTGCAGTAAAAACAGAATCATAAATCTCTGCTTTGCAAATGATTTGATGATTTTCTGCAGAGGGGATGTTGAGTCAGTCAAACACATCCAAGCAGCTCTATGTGAATTTGAATCCCTGTCTGGTTTCAGCCTAGCCCTGCCAAGAGCCACATATTTTTCTCTGGTGTGGAAGCATCAATGAGGAAGTCTATTTTGAATATTCTAGGCTTTAATGAGGGTTTCTTACCTGTGAAGTATTTAGGAGTACCTCTCCTCTCATCCAGACTTACACACTTGGATTGTAAGCCTATGATTGATAAAATTACTTTTAAAACTAAGTCTTGGACTAACAGAGACCAGACTTATGCTGGAAGAATCCAGCTTATTAAAAATGTGTTGTTCTCCATGCACACATATTGGTCCTCCCTATTCATTTTACCCAAAAAAGTCATTAAGGAGGTCGAGGCTATACTGAGGGCCTTCCTCTGGTCTGGTCCTGATCTTAAGAAATCCGGAGCCAAGGTTTCTTGGGAGCACCTTTGTGCTCCTAAAGAAGAGGGTGGCCTTGGCCTCAAATCCATGCAAGTGTGGAACAAAGCTGCCATTGCGAAACACATCTGGTTTATTATATCAGGTGGTGAACAATCAATGTGGTGCCAATGGTATTTACCCAAAAAAAAATGTGGTGCCAATGGGTTAAATCCTATTTACTCAAGGGCAAAAATTTCTGGAAGGATTCCTCAAGGACATTAAACGGAGTATTACAACTGATTGGATCTTGTGCACTACAACTGGGATTGGGCAAGCTACATTTTGGAACTTTCGAATATTCCTCTCAATCCATAAATGATACACAGCTGTGGAGAACACTAACTTGATTATTAGTGTTTTAAGATTTTTGCCTTTGATTGTTGCAAGTAGAGCAATCCAGTTGGTCCAGGGTCTGGGGTGCCATTGGACATTGATTTTTACAAGTAAATGATTCCAAACTTGAGAGGTAAATGGACAGTTAAAGAACAAATGGTCATGACTCTCACTACTAGGACAGAAACTGCAGCTAGAATGCCCCTTGGTGCCAAACAAGACCAGTCTATCCTCTGTATACAGTCTCTCTTGTAGAGCCACCCATGTGATAAAGCTGCATTTGGGTATGTGACCAGAAAACCTAACAATTTGGTACCAAGGGACTCTAGGAAATGGAGTCCTAAGTTTATTCCAGAGAGATTTCACAATAAACTCCCCACTAGGGGTAAGAGACCAACTATGAGAATCCTCCTTAGCAGGAATAGGATCTGGGAAACCAGTGAGACTAGACCTAGCCTCATTAATCTCCCAAGTTTGGGTGATAGGTAGGGCCCATTTAGAGTCTCTGATAATTGAAGAGACTTTACTGTGTTTGGGAAGACCACTATCATATATGATTCTCTATCCATACTTATTAGCCAAAGGGCCCATTGGATGCCAATTGTCATACCAAAGGGATGTGTTGTGACCATTACCAATAGTGACATTGGCAAATGGGTGAACCAGAGACCTAAGCTTGGGGTCCTCAAGATGACAATTTATTGGCTCAGTGGATCTAGCCCCAAACCAATCTTTTTTCTTTTCTTTTTTTGGTAAATAAGCTTGAAATAGAAAAAAAAGGCTAAGCGGATATACAACCTACAAGGGGCATACCCCAGGAGGACAAAAGAAAACAATGAAAGAAAAGAAAACAAAAGGAAACAAAAAGGATGGCCAACAAGGCTACAATGGGGAGGGGTAATTGACTAAATTAGAAGAGGCTAAAACCTAGTAACATGAAATGGTAACTAAATGTTTCTAGGCCATCTAAGGAGAGAGATCTCAGTTTCTCATTGATGCAATACATGGGATTGCCAATTACTATATTTCTCCACACACTCTGGACAGTGGATAGAAATAGAGGATGATCTGCAAGAAAGTCAAAAAACCTAAAAGGTTTTGCCTTAGATTTAGGAGATGGGATAACACTTACAATAGAGGGTGAGTGATCAGATACCCCAGGTGTAGGAAAGAAGGTACTGGAATAAGGGAAAGCTCTCATCCAGCCTTCATTTACTAAGACCCTGTCAATCTTTGTGGAAACATGATTGGGGGGATCCTGTCTATTGCTCCATGTAAAGAAGCAACCTGAGTATCTGAGATCCTCCAGCTCACATGAATATAGGCAGTCATTGAATTCATTCATATGAGGAGGCCAACTAGTTGAACCTCTAGATTTCTCCTTAGGAGATCTTATGGCATTGAAATCTCCAAGAGTTATCCATGGAGAATTGGACTTAATATTGAGAAGATTACTCCATAGACTGTGCCTATCCACATGATCATTAGCCCCATACACAAAGGTAGCCAAGAACCTAAGGCCAGAATGAAGATCATGAACCTCACAATGGATGTATTGGTTAGACTTGCTCAGTACATTAACATCAACAGATTGAGGATCCTAACATACTAGAATCCTACCCAAAGGAGCAAAATCATAATTGTGTATAACATGCCAAAGAGGGCATATATAGTTCAATACCCTTTTGGCGTTACCCTCCTTAACCTTATGCTCTAACAGCCCAATCAAAGACAACTTATTATTGGAAATAAATTTTTTGGCTTCTTTTTGTTTAAGGGGGTCATTTAGACCGCGCAAATTCCAAGCCCCAAAATGTAGTGCACAACTCATAATAACTTTTAAATTAAACTACATAGCAGAGAATAGAAAGTATTGATTGCTATCAAAATAGGGAGAGGGATGAGATTACTGCCCTTTAGAATAATAAGGAGCTTTCTGATTGCTCCTTCCTTTCCTATTCTTCTTATTGGAGACCACCTTGAATACCCCTCCATGATCGAGCTCAACTTCCTCCTTCCCTTTGCCACTGCCAGGTTTTGGAGGCTCTGGTATAGTAGCTGGAGCTAGTGATTGAAGTGGATTAATGTCTCCCACTTCCCTCAATTGTGGAGTCTCCCTAAGTGGTGTGTCAAATTCAGTGCTCTTCAATAGAGTTGCTGTAGTACTGGAGCTCGGTGTTGCTGATGGGTAAGAGACCTCATAGGAAGGAACATTTGTAGTTACAACATCCAAAGCAGCACTACCCCCAAGTGCTAGAGAGTTTATAACCTTAATCTGAACTACTAGATCAGGATCCGAAATCTGGGCAACCGTAGGTTGTTGGGGCTTGTTTGAGGTGCTAATAACTGGGACAGGAACTGCTGGGGCTTGCTTGGTGTTGCACTTGTGCCCAAAAACTTTACACCCTGAGCACTTGGCTGGAATCCACTGGTACTCCACTTTTATTACTACTGATTCTCCATTAGCTTTTATCACCACCTCACTTGGCAAGTCATCACTTGCTGATATCTCAACACACACACGTGCAAAATCCAGTCTCTTCCTACTAGCTGTGGCATTGTCCACATGAATCGGCCTCCCTATCGTACTAGCAATGCGGCTAAACCCTGAAGCAGTCCATCCAGTGTGGATTCGATCCACATCTATCACAAAAATGGTTCGGTTTTCCAATCCCCATGGCCGAACCAACTCATCTACTGTTTGTCATTCAACCAAATAGCTACTGTTCGTCTTTCAAAATGGGGTGTCATCCCCAATCCTATGAATTCTACTCAAGAGGGTTCTGATCTCCAGTGGGTCCACCTTCATCAAATGGGGTTCTCCTTCATCAACATAACGTCAATTGCTCTTCACATTTTTGTGAAAACAGAGTTTCGAGTGAGGGGCTACCTCAATCATAGAGGGATATCATTGAGTTCCAGACCCATTTCATCCACTTCGGAGGTCTTGCGGTAAAAGCTTCATACAGTTACGTTTGAGATCTGGGGTCTATTTTTCAGGAATGGGCAACAACTTTGCAACTCAGTTCTCCCCGTTAAGTGTCGATGGTGTCACGACGGTGGAGGTAATACCACCATGGGTTCTGGATGCTAAGGTGAGCCTAAGTTGAAATTGGTCCTCATTTCTTTTATACGACTGTTATGGAGTGTTATTTGGATCTATACAACACCCAAATCGAAGCTCTGAGGTTCATGATTATTCTAAACCAAATTATATCCAATTTCCAGTTTATACATAACCCAGTTTCTGTATTTTCTGGGTTTCGATTTAACTGGTGTACATTGGGGAAGAGGCGAGTGAGCTCACTTGCTCTTGTGAGAGTGGGCATTGCTTATTATTTGTGTACTGGCGGTGGAAATTAGTCAACAGTGACAGAAATACTCACACGCTACTTGCAAAAACAGTGCATGTGCTAGATGTCCTTTATGCCATTGAGGGGCCCTATGCACTAGCAACTTTTGAAAAAATCAAAATCTTGGCGTCATTTTTAAAGTAGTCGCAGTACTCCTTGGGGTCACGGCGTCACGCACATGGGTGCATTGATGTGTATTCTCGAATCCCTTGTTGGGGACCACGGTCCTATTCTTCCCATTACACGCAAGGCAGCTGTAAAGTGCATCATAAGTTGTCCATCCTTTGGTCCCACCTGGAACTGAGAATTTTGGGCAGTAAAGACCCCTATTTCGGTGGTCATCTCAACATCAATTGGTTTTTGTGGGCCAGCAACTCAATTTCCTCGTGCAAGGATGCAAGTGGTGGTCCACACCTCATAAACCTGGTGCAAACCTGGTGCAAGGAAAAGTAAAAAGAGGAATGTGGGTCCCAGTACCCAACAATACCCCAATGGGTTATGCTTTTTGTAACCTCAGTTTTATAGTTTTATTTTATTGTTTTGTATCATTATCCCTACCCTGGCGGGTTGTGCTAGGACCTCCAAATTGCCCACCCCGGCGGGTTGTGCCGGGGAGTACGCATTTTTTTCTTTCTTCTATTTAGTTCTACCTCTATCTCTTCCTCTTTCTTTTCTTTTTCAGCTGCTGCTGATCTATACGCAGTGGCTGGCACCTTGAGGGTGCTCCAATTACAAATGGGTCATGGCGAAATTTCAAATTTTCCAGAATCTGGTGTTACATGTTGTTTCTGCTGTTCGGTCACACTTGCAAGCCATATCACAAGCCATATCACAAGTCAAGGGCCTGATTTACAAGTCCATATGTAGTAAATACTTTTATTCCACCTTAGTCTCCCTATGTTGCCATCTTGGCCTTCCCATTTCCCTTTTCTTTCTTTGTTTTTTGTCTTTGTCCTCCCTGGGGTATGCCCCTTGTAGGCTGTATATTCTTTTGCCTCTTTTTATTTTCAAGCTTGGTTTACCGAAAAAAAATTTCAAGCTGAATTACACAAAAAAAAAAAAGAAGATGGGTACTATCTACAACTCCACTACCGGGAACTCTCCCAGCAGCGAGATCCGGATGAATATCGGTTCCACGCTCATCACCCCTACCAAGCCTTCCCCCTCTAAATCCACGCACAACAACACCATCCTTGAAGCAGAAGTCAGTCAAGCTCACAATGGTAAATCCCTAACTCTATCCAAGGACTCTGCGGCTCCTATCAAAGATTTGAGCCCTAATCCTCTTCCTTCTCCAAATTCTAATCTCACCCCTCATACTCCCAACCATCCCAACGAATCCTCAGATTTAGGAACCCTTAGCCCTAAAATCCACCCTGAATCCAAGTCCAGCTCGCATATTGCAACAAATTTTCCAGCAAGAGCTTCTGCGAGTCGAAACCGAGGAACGTCAGGAACATAATCGCACTTTTGAAAACCCTAACCAATACAATACCAACGAGCCTGATATCAAAAGCAATGCTCCTCCTATCCTACGAGGGGTGAGATTAGTGCCATTTGGCCTTGGTTTCCCTAGTTTTCTCTTTTTTCTTTTCCTTCTTTTATTTTCTTTTCTTTCCTCCTGGGGTATGCCCCTTGTAGGCTGTACATCCGGTTAGCCATTTTTCTATTTCAAGCTTTTTTTACCAAAAAAAAAAGAGGATGTTGGTTCCCTCAAAAAACCATCCCTCTACCATTCCTGTCTGGATCAAATTACATAGACTTCCGTTGGAATTTTGGAACCATGTGGGTTTCAATATAATAGCGAGTGCAGTAGGTAAGCCTATTCATGTAGATGAAGCCACGGCTCAAAGGAAACGACTTGATTTTGCACGCATCTGCGTTGAAATAGAAGCAGGTGATGAACTTCCATCTGATATATGCATCTCGGTTAATGTTGAATCTGTTATGGTAGGGGTGGAATATCAGTGGCTTCCACCAAGGTATGAAAAATGCAAGGTTTTCGGGCATACATGCAGCGCTAAACCAGTTCCTACAGAAGTCCCTAAAGAGGCCACTGATGAGCAGCTGCTGCCCAGAAATGAGCTTGCTGGATGTTGCCCATTAGGCTATGAACTGCTGCCCATGTTTGGTCTTGCTGGATTCTGTTCACTGACCTCTCTAGTATTCTGATACTTTAGTTCACTTTTCTGTTGTGAATGTACTGGATAGGGTCATTTTCACCTGCGATCTGTTAGGATGAGGTGATCTATTCGGTGGTGAAATGGGCCTAGCCTAGGGGGGCTGTCCCTTGGCATGTCTGATCCCCTTTGGGAGGGGGCTTCCTCCCGTGCCTAGCCTAGGGGGGTTGTCCATTGGCATGATTGCTCTGTTGGGCATCTAACCTTGTCACTGGGAATCTCTTATGCTATGTTCCATGTCCTTGCTGCTATTGGATAATACTACTGGATAGCATCATGCTGCTGCTGTGGTATTCATTTCTGTTGTTGTGTCTGCTCGAGCTCGAGCCATTGCTCAGATGGAATCAAGTATCAAGTGGGAACTCTTTTGTTCCTGTATTAACTTTGTAATAGTTAGTGCCTTTTGTCAAATGTATCCTGTTCTTTGTTCAAGTCTCTTTTGAATGAGAAGAAGAAATCAAAGAGTTGAGAGCTTCTCTCTTTAGATACTAGAGAGAGAATGCACTCCTCTTTCCTCATGTAATTTTTTACTCCCATTCATACCAAACAATCTGTTTGGTTTCTATTTTCATACCGCAGATTCATCCGGATGTTTGAAATGGAAATGCTCTACGACTCCAAGAATTTCTGTACCACTTTTCAAGATCCATTCCCGCTAAGTGAAGATGGTGTCACGGCGAAGGGAGCAATTTCCCGTTTGGACTCTTGGTTAGCTGTGGTCGTTCGATTCTTGTGGCGTGGTGGCTCATCCCTTTCAAACTAAAGGGTGTTTATACATAGTCCAACCTCAGTAGTACATCCAAAATGGTTCATTGTCCTCCCATTTGAGCATAGTTTTGCAGCCATGGCTGCCACAAATGAGCTTAGTAGGAGCTGGGTACCATTCTACATCTTTATTTCTTCGTAACTGCAACCAATCGTTCACCCTTTGTTCTGGTTTGGATGAATTCGGTTGATGGTAAGAGTCCATGCTGTGCCTGGCCTCTATGTAGGACTAGAGGTTTTTGGTTTTGACGAGCTCAGATGGTTGTGTCTAGCTCTATGTATAATCGGGAATTTCGGGTTTTGATGAGTCCGGATGGTGGTGTGCGTGGTTCCCGCTACTCTACGACTGGGCTTTGTTTGGATCGGAATAGGGGTGGAATTTTTACAGAGTAACGTTGGAAAACAATTGGAGAAGACGATTGTGCTCCACGCCGCCCTCCCATTGCAAGTGGGCTACCTGGTTCAAAGGTCTAGGCACAGCTGTGCTACTGTTGTGGTCTTTTCGGTTCAACACCCCAAGTCAAACTTTGGGTCCAATCGTGGACAGCTAATTGCACGAAAATGCTTCAGCAAATAGCAATGTGGAGTACATTTTGTTCTCTTTAAAAAAGGCAGTAGTTTCCAAGTGAGGGTGGTCCCCATTTTACTTCCCCCAAGCCTGGGGTCCACAAAAAACAACCGGCACTTTGCTGGTCAAAGTTTCTCTACACGTTTTGTAGAGTGCACCCTACTCCACATCTGTCTTATCCTACCCCACATGGAGCCAGAATTAGGAGCCCTTTATTGGGCTAACATTTCTATTCCCACACCTACTTTGTTGGGCAGTGGGCCATTATACAAACCATGGGACTGCACGCACATCAAAGCTTCTCCCCACCGCAAGTATTTCCATCCTTCTGCGGCTGGAAATTTATCAGTAATTTTTTGTTGTTGCTCATCTATACCTATCCTCGCGGGTTGTGCAAGGGCATCCTATTTTCCCACCCCGGCGGGTTGTGTCGGGTAGTACGCAATTTTTCTTTTCTTTTTCTTTATTTTGTTTTGTCCTCCCTGGGGTATGCCCCTTTTTTTTTTTTTTTTTGATAATTAAGCTTGAAAATAAAAAGGGGCTAAACGGATATACAGCCTACAAGGGGCATACCCCAGGAGACAAAATGAAAAAATGAAAAAAAGAAGAAAAAACTAAGCCAACCGGCAACAAAATGAGGGAAGGCCCAAAGGCTACATGAGGAGTAATAGGGAATATCTACTAAGCATAGATGCTGAAAATACAGGACTTGGGCACACGGCATAAAACCATGGCATGACATAGAGACATTCAGACTTGGGATTACGGATTTTTGAAAATTTCACCATGACCCGTTCGTACTAGGAGCACCCTCAAGGTGCCAGCCACTGCCAATACAGCAGCAGCTGAAAAAAGAAAAGAAAAGAAGGAGATAGAGGCAGAATTCCAATAGCAGACTCTGCAGCAGGTAGCATAATTGTAAGAAGCAGCAATATGCTGACTTGGAACTTGGTGACAATGCTACAACAAACTGCTGTATGTTGAGGACATCCCTTGGATTGTGATTTGTTTTGAGCTTGACTGTTGTTGAAGGCAGATATCCTTCACTTGACTAGCTAAACTAGTGGTAAATACAGTGCAATGCCAAGGGACATCCCCCCAAGGCTAGGAAGCGGGAGGAAGCCCCCTCCCCAAGGGGAACAAACATGCCTAGGGACAACCCCCCATGGCTAGGTGACGGCACCAGCGGTAGAAACTGCCCAGATTGGCAGAGTGCAGCAGCAAAGTGTACAACAGTATCAAAACAGCAGACAACAGCAGTGAAGCATGCAAAATAGCATTTATGAAATGAAGAACAATCAACAGTTATGAAATGAAAGACAAGGATTGCCTCCATCCTTGGAGACAGAAAAAATAAACAAGGATTGCCTCCATCCTTGGAGACAGAAAAAATAAACAAGGATTGCCTCCATCCTTGGAGACAGTATCAAAGTATCAAACATGGAATGCCTCCTTCCAAGGAGACAAAGCAACCAAACAGGATACAACAAACCCCTGTTAAGTCCTTTCTTAAGCCTTGGACTGAACCTGTTATGAACCTGCATTTCTGAACTGGAGCTAAACAGAAGACACCATAAGATATAACACAATGCATGGATAAAATGAACACCCATTTCCTGCCATATAGTCAACTAGGAACAATATTCCACTGAGCCAGTAGACAATCAGTTTGAGGGCCATTGGAAAAATCCAGGGACATCAACCTTTGTCTAATGACTGAGTGAATCTTGCTCACCACAGCTGAATTACCCACAAAAAAAAAAAAGTCTCTTTTGAATGTTTCTCCTCCATCTCCCTTGATGGGCTAGAAACATTTAGTTATCATTTTACATAGCTAGGTTTGTCGCTTATGCTATAAGCCCTCCCCCATTGTAGCCTTGTTGGCCATCCTTTTGTTTCATTATTGTTTCTTTTCTTTTCTTTGTTTTGTTTTGTCCTCCTGGGGTATGCCCCTTGTAGATTGTATATCCGCTTTGCCTTTTTTCTATTTCAAGTTTTTTTACCCAAAAAAAAAAAGAAAAGGCAAGGCCACTTCAGGAACTAAGCCAGAAGACTTAGTTTTTTTTTTTTGGATAATTCAGCTTGAAATTAAAAGGGGTTAAGCGAATGTACAACCTACAAGGGGCATACCCCAGGGAGGACAAAATAAAATAAAGACAAAAAAAAATGCGTACTCCCCGGCACAACCCGCTGGGGTGGGCAATTTGGAAGTCCTAGCACAACCCGCTAGGATAGGGTAAAATGGACAAAAATTTAACGACACAAATGCCAATTGTTGGTTGTGTTTGATTTGAGTTTTGAGTTTTGGTTTTTGTAATGATTAGAGGGAGATGTAGAGATAATAATTAAAAAATAGGTATTAATGATTGGAGAGAGATAGAGAGAAAAATAAAAATAAAATTTAAAAATTGGGGTAATAATTGAATAATAATTGAGAAAACCGATTCTTAAAAACCAAAACGAACAAGGCCGTTGGTTTTCGACACAAAGGCCGCCGCTTGGGGTATACCCATGATACGCTGTCCTTGCTTGGACCGTTAAAATTACCCACCGAAGTCAGTCGGCAGCAAATGTTAACCCTTTTTTTTTTTTGGGTAATTTAGCTTGAAATAAAAGGAGGCAAAAGAATATACAGCCTACAAGGGGCATACCCCAGGGAGGACAAAAGGAAGAAAAAAAAACAAAAAAAATGCGTGGAATGGAAAGAAATGGGGAGGCCAAACTTGGCAACATGGGGGACCTAAACGTAGGGGATATCTTCACAAGAAGATATAATGAGAATATAATAAGAGTGTTTCTTAGCCATCAAGGGAGATGGGTGAGAAACACCCAAAATGATCTTGATGATTGACATTGGAGCTTGACACTGGAGCTTGACACTGAGGCAAGAAGCTTGTACTTGGACTGGTTGAACTTAGAACATGGAGCTTGAGGCTCAAACATGGGAAGAAAATTTTGGAAATTTCGCCATGACCCATTCGTAATTGGAGCACCCTCAAAGGTGCCAGCCACTGCGTATACAACAGCAGCAGCTGAAAAGAGAAAAGAAAGGAGATAGAGGAAGAATGCAAAGCATTGGTAGTATGCGGTAGCAGCTATAAGCATAGTATCAGTAGCAGCAGAGTGCAATGGTAGTATGCAGTAGTAACATGGTGGCAGTAGCAGCATGCCTTCATCAGCAGGAGGACTTCATCAGTCTATCTTAGTTGCATCATCAGTGAAAATCATGGTTCAGCAGCTTTAACAGAGGTGAAGTGTGCAATGGCACCTCAAATGGGAGGACGCCCCCTCCCCAAGGGGATCAAACAGGCCTAGGGACAACCCCCCAAGGCTAGAGGTGCCTTGATTTTGACCAGCCAAACAAGACTTTTACAATGTAACCAGCCATCTCCCAAGTGCGTGGGCCCCATGCTATAGGCATAAAGTGTAATGAAATGGTTTTGCTGCGTGTTATCTACCTTGAATGCAGAACGTACTGCATAGAAATGATGCAAACAAGACAGTTGTACTCCACTTTCTTCCAAAAAATTAAAACCAGAAACCACTTCACTATCCCACGGTTTCTAATACCACTTTGGGATTACAAGCGAACTCAGTAGTCTACTCACTATTCTTCTCAAAACGAAATCTGTAAACAAAACCCAAGGAATCACCTGGAAATGACCGTGGGATTTGAAGGAACTCAAGGAACTCAACTGAACCAATTCTCACAAACGCTCAATAGAGTTGATGTCGAGTTCCTAGACAGCCATAGACATTCCTATGTAGAGCCAGGATCCAAAAACGGTATTACCCCTTCCACCGTGACACCATCGACACATAGCGAAAGGGAACTGTTACTCAGAGGAAGAACAAGCAGTGCAAGAAACTAGACTTCAAACCTGTGATGTGTATGTGTGAATCTTTTCACAGAATCCTTGCGGTTGATAGAGCTCCCCGTTACAAACGACAGATGAGCCTTTATGCACAAAGAGTACAGCTGCATAATGAGATCACTCCAGCATTTGAGTTTTGAATTGGGGAGGCCTAACAGGAACCCCCTTGTATGGCAAGATTGGGAACTGAATCCCCATTTGGATTTTGATGTAATGGCAGCAATCGGTGAACCCTTTTGCATGATGAAATGGATGATAAAATGGAATGAATCCACACTGTGTGAAATAAAACCAAACAGATGTTTGGTGAATTTTGTTAAAAATTTATGATAGGGAGGGGAGTGCATTCTCTTTCTAGATTCTAGAGAGAGAAGCTCTCAACCCGATTGCAACAGCCCTTCATTTTCATGCCAGAAGACTTAGTTACTAAGCTGAGTGACTTCCAACCAAGTACAAGTGCAACCCAAGTAGATGAGAAACCTGGGGTGCATTCTCCTACAAGAGGCAGCTCCAATAGCTCAGATGGGACGATTTCCAGCCCACAAATCATCCCACAAATCATTCAATCCCTGCAAGTTGATGATTCCATTAGTGAAAATATGGATGAGGAATTTCTGATAGCTGATTCAGAAGTTGGTGACCCAATCCCACAAGTGAAATCTGGATCTGCCGGCCGCAGCTGTGGTCAGTTGGAGAACTATCCAGAGATTGGAGAAGATTTCAAGTTGGTCTCAAATAAGAAGAAGAAAAAAGGGAGGAGCAATCAGAAGCCTCTTCCTCATTCAAAAGGGCGGTTATTTTTGTTTTTTTTTTTGGATAAACCAGCTTGAAAATAAAAGGGGAAAAAGAATATACAGCCAAGGGGCATACCCCAGGAGGACAAAACAAAATAAAGAAAACAAACAGGAATAACAACAAGCCAAAGGCAAAATAGCAGGCCAAGAGGCCACAGTGTAATGTAGGGAAAGGAAAGCAAAGGCTAAAATACACATAAGAACCTAAGGAAATGTAGATGGGAATCAAAACCACCTAGCAGATGGGCTAGAACACCACAAAAAAGGTAGAAGGGATAGTCCCTCCCATCACCCCTAGGGACAGCCCCCCCAGGGTAAGCTGTGGAGGTACACAACCTCATACAAATAGCACCAGCAGGAACCCCAAGCCTAGAACAGAACCCGAAGCAATAGACCACTTCTGGAAAATTTTGGCAGCATTTCCTTTGAATTTCGGCTAACTCCAAGCACTAGCAGCCATGAGATTCCACAAACGCAAGAATAAGAAGAACTAATAAGATGAACTTAGGCTACGCACAGCCATAATCAGATCACTACCAAAAGGACTAATACAGACTATTAGACCACTCGGCAGCAGTACCATCGGACATCAGAACCATAAAACCACAGTTGCTGCAGGAACCGGACAGCAGAGCACAGTTGCTGCAGTAACATAATCATTTAGGTGACTCATAAGAACCACAGGACCTTGAAAATGGCATACATCTGCAGTTGTAACTGAATATTCTGCTGTTGTAACTGAATATAGTACCATAATAAAGTCATACAACTGCTGCAGTAAATGAAACCGTAACAAGCAGTAACAGAACCGAACAGCACAAAGAGTAAACCTAGAACATTTGTGGCTCACCCTCCATCTCCCTCGGAACCTCACCACTTCCAAACCCTCACTAGGGACCCATTCACCCTCACCTATACCTCACAATATGCCCCCGCTAGTTATTACCTCCACTCACAATAATTCAGTGGCTCAAACACACAACTCACATGGCTCAACACACAACTCATATATAAGTGGGTCACACAACTCAAAGCAACAATCTAAATATGGCTAAACCTCAATGCAAGCATATCAGAATATAACATATCACCAAATCAGCATATATCAAGGATTGCCTCCATCCTCGGAGACAGAACAATAATACAAGGATTGCCTCCATCCTCGGAGACAAGATAATAAGCAATGATTGCCTCCATCCTTGGAGACAAAAATTTCAAGGATTGCCTCCATCCTTGGAGACAAAGTACCTATGCATAGTGATCTTATAGGGACCTGCAGACAGAGTACCCAATTGGGTAAGTTAGTGCAAACCAGGAGATCCGGCCAAACTGTGGCCCTGAGGGAACTTTGAACCTGTGACAAACTCATGTTCAAGGTTCAAACGTCAAGCCCCAAGTCCTATGTTCAAGCAGCCCTACTCAAGCTTCAATGCCAAGCCTCAACGTCGATCATTTAGATTCATTTTGAGTGTTTCTCTTCCATCTCCCTTGATGGCCTAGAAACACTTTTATTATATTTTACATATTGTTGCGATATATCCCCTACTTTTAGGGTCCCCATGTTGCCAAGTCTGGCCTCCCCATTTTTTTTCCGGTTCACTTTTGTTTTTTTCTTTCTTTTGTCCTCCTGGGGTATACCCCTTGTAGGCTGTATATCCGGTTAGCCTTTTTTCTATTTCAAGCTTTTTTACCCAAAAAAAAAAAAAAAAATTCATACCCCATATCCTCTGCCATAAAATCAGCTAAGGGTAACATCCCATTGCGCTAAAAGACAGTTTGTTTGAGGTCCACTGGGGAGATTCCCCAGGGACATCAATCTATGTCTTATGACAGAGTGGATCTTACTCACCACCACAGAAATAGGACTAGCAATATTCTGAAATTTACGAACATTCCTCTCAATCCATATGTGATATACAGAAGTGGTAAAAAGTAGTTTGATTAAAAGTGCTTTCATAGTTTTGCCTTTGATTGTTGCTAAGAGAGCAATCCAGTTATGCCAAGTTCTGTCAGGCCAATTTACATTAACTTTAGCAATTAACTGAGTCCATACTTGTGAGGTGAATGGACAATTAAAGAAAAGGTGGTCATGACTTTCACTACTGGAACAAAAACTGCATCTAGATTGAGACTTTGAGCCAAACAGAACAAGTCTGTCCTCAGTGTACAGTCTCTCCTGAACAGCCACCCAGGTGATGAAGCTACATTTGGGGATATGTCCAGGGAACCATACAATATGACTCCAAGGAACTTTAGGGTATGGAGTCCTAAGATTGTTCCACAAGGAGCTCACAGTAAAAGTACCACTAGTAGTAAGAGTCCACCTATGTCTGTCACTCTCAAAATCAATAGGATCAGGGAGGGAAATGAGACCAGCTCTTATCTCATTAATCTCCCATGTTTGGGTGATTGGGAATGCCCATTTGGAATTCCTTATAATTGAGGAAACCTTAAAGTCTTTAGTCATCCCTATATCATAAATAACTCTATCCCCAAATCTATCAGCAAGGGGACCCAAGGGTGCCAGTTATCAAACCAAAGTGAAGTACTTTGCCCATCACCTATAATGACCTTGATATAGGGATGGACAGTAGGCCTGATATTGAGGAGTTTCCTCCAAGTCCAAGTGGGACTACTGGGCATCTTAACATGCCAAAAATTCCTACCCCTAAGTAAATAAGATTTTAGCCACTGACACCACATTGACTGCTCACCGCCAGATATAATGAACCAAATGTGTTTGGACACAGCAGCCATGTTCCAGATCTGCATAGATTTGAGGCCAAGGCCCCCCTCCTCTTTGGGAGCACAGAGATGCTCCCAAGATACTTTAGCACCAGACTTCCTTAGATCAGGACCTGACCAAAGAAAGGCTCTCAACACAGACTCAACTTCCTTGATAACCTTCTTAGGAAGAATGAACAAGGAAGTCCAGTATGTTTGCATAGAAAACAGTACATTTTTTATCAATTGGAGTCTCCCTGCATAGGTCAAGTCTCTGTTAGTCCAAGACTTGGTTTTGGAGATAATTCTATCAACCATAGGTTTGCAATCCAAGTGTGTTAACTTGTTGGAGATAAGAGGAACTCCAAGGTATTTGACAGGTAAATATCCTTCTGAGAATCCTAGGATATCAATAATATCTCTCCTGGTGGCTGAATCAACACCAGAGAAAAAGACGTGACTTTTGTGAGGACTAGGTTTTAACCCAGACAAGGACTCAAATTCAGAAAGAGATGCCTGAATGTGTCTCACTGACCCAGTATCCCCATTGCAGAAGATCATGAGATCATCTGCAAAACAAAGATTAACGATTTTGTTCTTTTTGCATTTCCAGTGAAACTGGAAGTCTGAATACAAGGACTTCTCTCTAAGAATGCATGTAAGAGTCTCCATGACTATTACAAATAAATAGGAGGAGAGAGGATCACCTTGCCTTAGACCCCTCCTCCCCTCAATGTGGCCAGTATTCTCCCCATTAATGCTTAGCGTGTAGTTAGCAATGGTCAAGCAGTCAATTCTTTCTACCTTCTTTCTACCTTCTGCTATATAGGTTAGCTGTTATCTAAGGTTTTTTTATGAACACAGCTTTGGAACTTGGGTTTTGGAACTTACGTGGTCTCAATGACACACTTTTTTTTTTTTTTTTTTTTTTTGGGGTAATTCAGCTTGAAATTAAAAGGGGTTAAGCGAATGTACAGCCTACAAGGGGCATACCCCAGGGAGGACAAAATGAAAATAAAGAAAAGAAAGAAAAAATGCGTACTCCCCGGCACAACCCGCCGGGGTGGACAATTTGGAGGTCCTAGCATAACCCGCTAAGGTAGGGATAATGATACAAAACAGTAAAATAAAACTGTAAAACTGTGGTTACAAAAAGCATAACCCATTGGGGTGTTGTAATACATGGGCCCACTGGCGTAGTGAAGTACCCCCAAAATGTGCGAGATCTGGTCCCACACTCTTTCAAAATGTACCACCTTGTAGAGAATTTTGACCAACAAATTGCTGGTTATGTTGTGGACCCCAACTTGGGGTCATCACATGAAAGCTTGATTTTAACAAATACCAAATGGCTTTACATCTGTGCTTCATCACGTGAAGCAAGTCAATCAAGTCATGCGTGCTATTGATGTTGAATATTTCAACAGAAAAATGTGGGTCCCTTGTCCCATTGCCCATTGCTATGCATGATTAATGAGCACATGGCTCACTTTTCGTTCCACTTTTTCCATCAGGTTAATGAGGTCCACCAATTTTGCGTGAAAACAGAGGCAAGACCGAGTAGGCGGCCCACTTTCGAAAATGCCGCAGAACTACAGCTGTCTTTGCATCACTTTTTGAGTCGATTATTGCCCACTTGTTGGACAAGAGAGTGAATCTCACTCTCTTCTCCCTCAACTGACTTCTATTGTTGCTCTGGATAAAACAAGCACGAACTAGTCAATTTGAACCCAAGAAAAACTTCAAACACAGAAGAGATCGTGTCCAACTTCACTGAACACTCCTGAGCAACTAGAACAACTGCGGTATTACCCCGCCGCCGTGACACCAACGAAGGAGCTTAATAAATTCCAAGAACAAATTCAACGCAGAAGATAGAAGACCCAGTTCTAGTACTGCCAAAAGACTTACCGTTAGCGCCAGGAACCACAATGGAATTACCCCCTCCTCCGTGACACCATCGACACATAAAGAAGGAGAACTGATACGCCGAGGAAGAAAATCAGTAGTGCTAAAACAAAATACCCCAAATCAATGGTGCATGAAGTCCTTGGTATGATGAACTCGAACTGATTTTTGGAGTAGGAAGAACTCCGTGGATTGTGATGCTTTGGGGTGAACTCAATGAACTCACCACCTGTTGAAAACCATCAGGTTAATTTACCCAAAAAAAAACCATCAGGTTGCTGGGTTTGTGCTTCTTGAGAGAGATGAACCCCAGGAAGACGACCCCCATCAGAACTTTGGTTTTCAATGAACCGTTGGTAGATGGAACTGAACCGTAAAGATGGGACTGAACCATTTTTGTGTGGAAGATGTGGATCGAATCCACACCGGATGGATAAAAGCCAAGCAGAATGCTTGGTGCTTGGTGATTGTTGTTGTTTCTTGCCAAATACTTGGTTGAATGATGAGGGAAAGAGTGATATGCCTTTCAATCTGTTTGATTGAGGGTCTGATGTAAAAATTTGGGTAGAAATTTGAAGGGGGAGTGCATTCTCTCTCTAGTGTAGAGAGAGAGGCTCTCAACCCCAACTTCAATGACACACTTAAACAAAAGGAAGCAAAGAAATTTATAACTAATAATAAACTTTCTTTGATTGGGCTGTTAGAGCATAAAATTAAGGAGGCCAATGCTAAGAGAGTCTTGAACTTTATTTGCCCTCAGTGGCATTATGCACATAACTATGAACATGCTCCCATAGGAAGAATTTTTGTATGTTTTTTTTTTGGGTAAATAAGCGTGATTAAACATCCTCACATGCTTGATGTTAAAGTATTGAGTAAATCCAGCCAATACATTCATTGTGAAGTCCATGCCCTCCACTCTGGTATGAGGTTTTTCACCACCATTGTGTATGGGGCTAATGATCATGTGGATAGGCAGGATCTATGGAGTAGTATGCTCAATATTAAAACCACCAACCCATGGGTTACACTAGGGGATTTCAATGCAATCAGGTCACCTAGGGAGAAAGCTGGTGGTTCAGCTAGTTGGCCTTCTCATATGGATGATTTTAATAACTGTCTATATGCTTGTGAACTTGATGATCTCAGGTTCTTAGGTTGTTTCTATTCTTGGAGCAATAGACAAGATGGGCCCAATCATATCTCCACTAAGATTGATAGGGTATTGGTGAATGAGAAAGTTGGATGGGATCTTATCCTTATTCCAATGCTTTCTTCCCTACTCCTGGGTTGTCAGATCATTCACCTTTTGTGGTGAGCCTTACCCCTACACCTAAGCCTATTGCAAAACCATTCAGGTTTTTCGATTTTTTAGCAGATCATCCTCTCTTTCTTCCCACAGTTCAAAAGGTCTGGAGAACCATAGTTCTTGGTAATCCTATGTTCTGAAAATCAATGAGATTAGGGGAAGGTAAAAAATGGGACAACTGCTGAAGAGGGGTTTGAGAGCTTCTCTCTCTAGAATCTAGAGAGAGAATGCACTCCCCTTCCCTATCAAATTTTTACAACTGCCCTAAATCATTCTGATATATGGGTGCATCAAATCTCTTTTCTGGTCCTAATCCACCGCACAATTGATGGAGCAGATTCCTAATCTGATTCATTATTATCTTACACTTTGTATGGTTCATCTTTTGTTCCACACGAAATTGGTTTATCCAATGAACAACAAGGTCTCCCAAGGCCAACAATCACCAGCTCTTGGTGACTCATCATTTAATCCATCAAATGCCGTTGGGGAGCTTCTCACCACAAGCTACCAACCTGCTGCCAAGAGTAGTTTCAAGCAGATGCTTTTCAGAATTGGGGTTCAGCTCCACGCAATATTGGCTTGTACTCCCCCGCGATCCAGTTCCCTTCTTGTTATGTGTCACGATGTCACGGCAGAGGGGGTAATACCAGTGTGTGTTTCTGGGTTTGCAACATTGTCCAAGCCGTATTGGAGCCTTCTCTTTTCTGTTTTGTGTATGTTTTAGAGTTGTTCTTTGGAGCTCAAAAAATTGAAGCTATTTAGGTACCGAGCGGTTTGTAATTTACTGCAAGGAACCTACCGATGAACTTAGCATTTAAGATCTGGGGTTCAGCTCCTGCAACGCCTTGTTATTCCACTGCTTCCAGTTCACTTCCATTAAGGGTTCTGGTCTCGCATTGGTGTTTAACGGTGCTGTTCCGGGGAGCTGAGTACCGGGGAAGATTTTATTCTGGAAATTCTTGGTTGTTCCTAAATCTGAAACTATGAAAATCTGGTTGATGTTGAGGATTTTGGGTGTTCTGGAGAAGAAGCCAAAGTGGGCCCCATGGGGTTCATACAGCTCACGCGCTGAGTGAGTTAATTACACAAAAGTGCAACTGTTTTGCACCGAGATAAGGGTCCTTGGGATATGTTCTCTTGGACCAAGAGCAATGACAGCTAACATACAGATGTGTACGTCTGAAATTTCAAGCACCGAAAGGTGATAGTATTTCCTTGGGGTAATACCACATACACTTTGTGTAAAAGTGGGAGTACACGTGCTATCAAGGGTAAAGTTGATGGGTGCAGCTGTAAAGCAAAAAAAGGGGCTGTCGGCTTTGGTTTGGTTCACATGATGATGCTGCACTTTGAGAAAAGGACTCCTAGTGGTCCCACTTTTATTACTATAACGTGAAAATGCATTTCACACATCAATACAAGGCTGATGGGGCCTTATTATTAAAAAATGGGTGACCAATACTAAAATGCACTTAAAGTGTTGGAATTTTATGTAGAAGTGCTGTCCAAGACTGGAGCACCTCACACGCCTAATTTAGGTCGTGGGCCCTTCTTTCATGACAATTTTGATATACACTTGTGTTCCGGGTTTTGTGGCTGATATGTTTAGAGACACAGTGTAATAGATTTATTCTACGGCTTTATGCTTATTTACATTTCCCACCCCGACGGGTTGTGTCGGGGAGTATGCAATTTTCTTTTTTTTTCTTTATTTTTGTTTTGTCCTTCCTGGGGTATGCCCCTTGTAGGCTGTACATTCGCTTAACCCCTTTTAATTTCAAGTTGAATTATCCAAAAAAAAGGTAAAAAATGGGTTAGTCTTTCTCTCTAGGCGATTTATGCGGTCCTAAGGAAACCCTAGTTATGTCGATCAATACTCCTTCTCCCATGTCAGATCTGGCCTCTAAGGCAGTTGATTCTAATGTCGTTAGAAAGAGAACGCTGGGCATCGCTCAATCTTCATCCAACAACAGCATCGTTGATGCTCACCATCTACGCACCTCAAACACAGAAGTTGAGGGTATACCGATCCAGAGTAAGTCGCTGAAACCTGGTACTACATACTCTGTACCCACCAAATTCAGCCCTTTCAAACCACTTGATCTTTACCCCTTTGGACTCAAAACTTCTGATTTCTCAGAAAACCCTAACTCTACCACTCCCTATTCTCGGACAGAGCCACCTACCTCTACCGATAACCACTCCCCATCCACCCAGCAAGATCCAATCGCTAGCTCACTTAGTCCTATTCGGACGGGATCCAGTCCAGCACGCAAGTTACATGAGGTTTTTCAAAAGGAAGAGGATCAAGAAGATCGTCTTTGTTCTCTGGTCCAGTCGATTGAGGAAGAACTGCACAACTCTGGAGTTAATGTAAGTTTCTCTCAGCTAAAAACCCAACTTCTTAGTTTACGGAAGGGAAACTCTTCCCCTGGTATGATCTCCTCCATAATCAATGGTGGGGAGTTTGTGGAGGTGGAGTGTAATTCCCCTCATCAGGTTCGTAGTCCCACTGAACCCGCTAGTTCTGATGCTAAGGAACAGATCAAAGATCCACAAGGCCCTGGTGCTGCCCGTAATTCAGAGAAACCTAAAAACTGGTCCTCTTTATTCACTGCCCAGGCCCCCTCAAAAACTATGAAGCTCGAGCACTTTCCTGATTTACAGAATGGGTCAGATGCTATAGCTGAGTTAGATGACTCTGATGTTGACACTGACACTTGGGACCATTGTCTGATTGGGTACTTCCTAGATGGGAAGATGCCATACAACCTCTTATGTGCCACTGCGAGAGCAGTTTGGAAGGAGAACGCCCCTGTTTCCATCAAACAGGTAGGTGCTTGTTTTTTCTTCGAATTTAAAGATGAAGCCTCTAAGTTGAAAACTTTGGAAGGAGGTCCCTATTTTTCTCCAAACGTTACCTGCTACTCACTGAATGGAAGCGAATGCTAGTTCCTACAACTGCTCACCCTCCTTCTATCCCAGCTTGGGTTAAACTCCACAAGCTCCCTTTGGAGTCCTTTGGGATCACAAGTCGTATAGCCAGCACTATTGGCAGGCCTATTCATGTTGATCAAGCTACGGCAAGTAAGAAAAGACTGGATTATGCGAGAGTCGTGGTCGAGATTAATGCTTTGGGATGTACTCCCAAGAGGTAATTATTAGAGTTAATGGAGATGCGGTGACCATCCGCGTTGAATACCAAAGTGGCTCCCTCCTAAATGCTCTGAATGCAATGTGTTTGGCCATAAGTGCAAACCCAAGCCCCCTCCCTGAGTTTCCTGAAGTGCCTCATTTGGGGAATCAAGTGCTGGAAGCAGCGATATCCGACAAGGATCCGGTGGTCCAGTGTAGAGTACTTGAGGCTCTGAGCAAAGGGGGAAGTGAGGCCCTAGATGTAGTTACCTCGGCAGTTCTAAGTAATTCTCAAGGTTCTCACCCTCCCAAGGAAACTAAGCTTCAAGGGGCTGGATTTGATCTAGATCCAAAGCATACTCATACCTTGCTCCCTCTCTCTCGAACCTTCCAAAGTGAGTACTGGGGCAGCAGTGGCTGTTGCTACTCAAGAAGGGGATTTCAAGGTTGTATCTCATAAGAAGAATAGCAATAAGAAGAACAAGCAAGGGCAGCACCAACAGGGGAGCAGGTCATTCCCTTTTCCTAAGAGGTAACTCTATATATCCATCTTTTTGTTGGGCATCAAGATAATACTTCCTATACTTTGTGCCATCATATTTATATTTATGTTGAAAACACCTCTACATTTTGGGTTCTGGAACATGAGGGGTCTTAATGACCCCGTTAAACAAAAAGAGGTCGTTTCTTTTGTTAGATCTAATAAGCTTTCACTGTTTTTTGTCTTGTTGAGCATAAAATTAAAGAAATTAATTGTCCTAGGATCATTAATTCCATGTTTCCAGGGTGGTCCTTTGTTCAGAATTTTGCTAATGCTCCAAGTGGAAGAATTTGTGTGGTGCAGGACCCCATTATCCTTAGCCTAAGTGTTGATCATCAGTCAAGTCAAGCCATCCATTGCCTTATCCAATCCTTATCTAAGGACATTAAATTTATGGCTACCTTTATTTATGGCTCTAATCTCCACACGGAGAGAAGAGAGCTTTGGCATGACTTGACCAAATGGAAATGCTCTGACCCCTGGATCATATTAGGGGACTTCAATGCCCTAAGGTTTCAGAATGAGAAATATGGTGGAGACCAACATTGGCCTCCTCACATGGATGAACTCAACCAATGCATTATCACTAATGATCTTGAGGATCTTAGATACTTTGGGTGTCAATTTACCTGGGCTAACAAGCAAAGTCCCTCTCAGTATGTAGCCACCAAAATTGACAAGGTTCTTGTTAATGAGCATTGGATTAAGTCCTACACTTGCTCTAGTGCTCATTTTCCCTCCCCTGGTATTTCTGATCACTCTCCTGCCATTGTGTATTTGAATCCTGGCGTTAGGAGAACCTATAAGCCTTTCAAATTCTTCAACTTTTTGGCTGACCATCCAGATTTCTTATCTATTGTTCAGAAGGTTTGGAGAAAGGTGATCATAGGCAATCCTATGTTCGTTGTTTGTGAGAAGCTCAGATTTCTCCAAGTTGAACTTAAGGCTCTTAACACTAAAGAGTATAGTGACATCTCCAAAAGAGCTGGCCTTGCTAAGCTTCAGCTTGACCAAGTCCAGGTGGATCTTGGTCATAATCCCAATGATGGTAGCAAGCAAGCTCATGAAAGGAATCTGTGTAAGCAATATTTGGCCCTTGCCAGAGCGGAGGAGAGTTTTGCCAAACAGAAATCTAGGATCCAATGGCTCAAGTTGGGTGATCAGTGCACATCATACTTCTTTAAGTCCATTTCCCATAACAGAAACAGGAACAGAATCACTAGTCTTGCTTTGTCTAATGGTACTATTATTCATGATCCTGTTGAGATTAAAGCAACCTTTGTTGATTACTACACCTCTCTTCTGGGGACTGCCCACCCAATCGGCCTTTCTAACCACTCTAGAGTTAGTCGGTTGGTTGCTGTCAAACTCCTGGACTCCCAAAGAGATGATATGATCTCTGAGATTACCAATTTAGAGATTAAAGAGACTTTCATGTCATTGAACCCTAATAAAGCCCAGGGTCCTGATGGGTACAATGCGGGGTTCTTTCAGAAATCTTGGAGTATTGTGGGTAATGAGGTTACTTCTGCTGTCAAGAACTTTTTCAGATCTGGAAAACTCCTCACTAAAGCCAATTCTACATGCATCTTGTTCCTAAGGTCCCCAATCCTACCAAGGTGTTCAAAAGTCTTTTCTAATGACGTCATCACGTCTCTGGCGATTCTGGGCGATTCACACTTTCTGAAACCCTAGTTATGGAAATCAAGTCTAATGCAACCATGGCTGAAGAATCAAACTCCAAAGAGGGAGATCTTGGGCTCAAAGTAACAGATTCAATAGCTGTCCACAAGGCAAGGTATCCTCAGCAACAGTCGCGTCCATATATGGATCCTCCGAGGTCGGAAACTGGTATAGTCTACACAACTCCTACTAAATTTACTCCCTTGAAAACCCTAGCTCCTCATCCTACCTCTGGTACTCCAAATCTGAAACTATCCCCAAATCACCCAAACCCTAAACCTCCTTGCATGGGAGATTCGTCAAAAGAGGTCTGCGACCACAACTCACTCCAACTAGGGGGCTTCTCTCCCTCGTCCGATCAATCTTCATTGGGTTGTGAACAAAACCCTAAGTATATACCTCCTTATGCTAGATCGCCCTCTGTTTTGGAGACGATTCAAGCCCTATCTAAGCAGAATACAGCAGAAAACCCCATCGGGTTTGAAGTACATAGCCCTAAACGTAGGGGCACTCTCAGCCCTGATAGGGAACTACAACAAGTGTTCCAGCGGGAGGCTGATCGAACTGAAGCAGAGGACACTTTGTCAAATTTGGTGGCTACTTTCGAAGAGGAAATTGTAAGAGTTGGCAACTCCACCCGTGGTGATGCGATTCTGGAAAAGCTGAGAGGGCTAAAATCATGTTGGGAGGTAGCACAAGCTCCGGCCATGGCTACAAAACTCGATCTCCAATCATCTAAGGCAACCCTGAACCCAGGTACTGAATTGCGATACAACTGCTTAGGCCAATCCTATGCGGCAGGGGACCCACAGATGGGTTACACGGCTAACAATCTCCAACCTAGATATCTGCAACCAATACCATCCCTTTCAAATGATAGTATACTTGTTATCAACATTCACCGAACCACTGATCTACCAAGCCAGAATCCCATCCATCCCCCCCACCAAAACCCCTCTACAGTACCAATCGCTGGACCTTCCACCGTTCCTAAATCATCTACTTCCCTTAGCCATAACCCCCATATTCCAAAACCTAATCCTCCGATCAATAAGAATTGGGCTAACTTGTTTCAATCTCAGGGTCCCTCTAAAGTCATGAAGCTAGAATATTATCCTGACCTCCGTCAAGGTAAATATGCTGCTGTTGAGCTGGATATCTCCCATCTAGATGAATTAAGTTGGAACCACTGCCTTGTGGGACATTTCCTGGATGGGAAAATGGATTATGCCTTAGCTAACTCTACAGCCCATAAGCAATGGGGGAAAAATACAAACTTTGGGCTCAAATCAGTGAGAGAAGATAAAGCGGGCTTCCTATGTTTTGAGTTTAATGATGAGGCTTCAAAACAAGCAGTATTGGAGGGGGGTCCGTGGTTTTTCTCTAGGAGGTATTTGGTTCTTAAGAGCTGGAAAAGAATGATGTCTCCCTCTAAGATCTTACCTACTAAACTTCCAGCTTGGGTTAAACTTCATAACCTTCCACCTGAGTGCTGGACTGCAGAGGGGCTGAGCAGGGTAGCTAGTGTAATTGGGCAACCTATACATGTGGATAAGGCTACTGAGAAGAAGACTAGACTAGCTTATGCTAGACTGTGCATCGAAATAGAAGCCACCACTGAACTTCCAGAGTATATTCAGGTCAAAGTTGCAGAGGACAGTGTGGATGTTCACGTTGAATATCAGTGGTTGCCACCTATCTGTACTGAATGCAAAATATTTGGTCATGACATTTCCAAATGCTCTAAATCCACCATTACTAAACCAGCAGCTCTTAAGGAGGAATGGCAAGTTATCAACAAAGGGAAGGCCACAAGTATCAACCTTGGGGGGATCAATGCCCTGGAGGCTATCACAATAGGGGTTCCCAACACTACAGATCTCTTTAAGGGGCAACCCAGTGGTGAGAATAGCTTGGAAGAGGAAGTTGCAAGTGAAACAATGGATGAAGAAATAGACATGGAAGAAAACCCGCAGCTTGAAACTTCACTTGGGTCGAAGGAGGATGACCCAACTGCCGAAGGAGGGGTAGCATTGAAGAAGGTAAATGATCTTGTTAGTCACACCACAATCTTGGATCGTAAGGGGGAACTAGAACCAGCAGCTGCTCCAAAGGCAGTCCCATTGGGTTCTCCCATTACAGGAGTACTGAAAGCTACCCCTAATTCCTCCACTACTCACATGTCAAAAAGCCAAAAGAAGAAGCAGAGGAGGGGAGGCAATTCAGCCAGCTCCAAACCAGCTTGAAGGGAAGTTTTTATTTTTTGTCTTTTTGTTGGGCATTGATTTACTACTTCCTATTACATGCCATCATCTATATTCTATTGCCTTTACTTATGCTACTGCCGGTGTTCTTCTAATTGTTTTATGAATAGTTCAGATTTATGCATTGGTTTTTGGAATATTCGAGGTCTAAATGATCCACTTAAGCAAAAAGAGGCAAAAAATTTTGTGAGGACTAGCAAGTTGTCTATGGTTGGTTTATTAGAGCACAAAATCAAAGAGTCAAATGTGGATAGAATTTTAAAGTACATTTGCCCACATTGGCATAGTACTCACAATTACAGGCATGCACCCCTGGGTAGGATTTTGGTCTGTTGGGATCCCTTGGTATTATCTGTTACTGTCCTGGATCAGTCCAACCAATTTATTCATTGTGAAGTACATTCTCTGCAGGGAGATCATATTTTCCTGGCAACCTTTGTCTATGGTTCCAACAGTTATATTGAAAGACACACGTTGTGGCAGAGCATTCAAAGTTTTAAGAGTATCACACCTTGGGTAGTACTTGGGGATTTTAATGCAATCAGGACACCCCACGAAAAAGCTGGTGGTCCTAAACACTGGTTTCCCCATATGGATGATCTAAATAACTGTCTCCACATTGCAGAATTAGATGACCTTAGGTACTCAGGATGTTATTACACTTGGTCTAATAAACAAGTCTCACCCAATCATGTGTCTACAAAAATTGATAGGATTATTGTCAATGAGAGTTGGATTAAGTCTCACACTTGCTCGTCTGCCCGCTTTCCTACCCCAGGTATCTCTGACCATTCTCCAGGTTTGGTGTTTCTCACACCCCCTCCTAAGAAAACAATAAAACCTTTTAGGTTTTTTGATTTCTTAGCAGAACACCCACTTTTTCTCCCTATAGTTCAAAAAGTGTGGAGGATGGTAATCATTGGCAATCCTATGTTTTGTCTCAATCAGAAACTTAACCTTTTGCAAAAGGAGTTTAAAGACCTCAATACCAAAGAATTTAGTGCAATATCTGATAGAGTGAGAGGCATTAAACAACAATTGGATACACTCCAATTTGATTTGGGAACTAATCCCAACAACCCCACACTCGGGTCAAAGAGAAAGAGGTGTCAAAGCAGTACTTCACTCTGGTCAGAGCTGAAGAAAGCCTAGCTAGGCAAAAATCTCGCATACAGTGGCTCAAACTTGGTGATCAATGCACCTCCTTTTTCTTTAAATCTGTTAGTAATAACAGAAATAGAAGCAAAATCACCAGTTTGGAGCTAGGGGATGGCTCTATAACTCAAGACATAGGTCTGATTAAGAGTACTTTTGTGGAGTACTACTCCAAACTTCTTGGTACTCCCCATATCTCTCATTATAATGGGTCAATAAGGGTAGATGAACTTGTTAGGAAGAAATTGACTGCAGAGCAAAGTCTTAACATGGTTCAGGAAGTTACTGAGTCTGAGATAAAGGACACTCTTTGGTCACTTAATCCTAGTAAAGCTCCAGGTCCTGATGGCTACAATGCAGGGTTTTTCCATAAAGCCTGGCCAGTAGTTGGGCATGAGGTTATTGGTGCTGTCAAAAGCTTTTTCAGGTCTGGTCAGCTTTTGAGGGCAGCCAATTCCACCACTATAGCACTAGTCCCTAAAATTCCCAATCCTTCTAAGGTTGGTGATTTTAGACCTATTTCTTGCTGTAATACTGTTTACAAGTGCGTGGCTAAGATTTTGGCCAATAGACTTCAAGCTGTGCTTCCCGACCTAATAGATCCAATTCAATCTGGATTTGTTAAAGGTAGGAGAATAGCAGACAACATTTTCCTCACCCAAGAATTAATGAGAGGTTACCATAAGTCTAATTCTCCCTCTCCTAAGTGTGCAATGAAAGTTGATATTATGAAAGCGTATGACAATGTAAGATGGGAATTCTTATGGAATGTTCTTACTTCCATGAATTTCCATTCTAAAATGATTCAGTGGCTTCAAGCATGTGTGACCACTGCAAATTACTCTATCAGCATAAATGGTGAAGCCACTGGTTACATTAATGGCAAAAAAGGCCTCAGACAGGGGGATCCCTTGTCCTCCTACCTATTTGTCATTGTCATGGAAATTTTGACTTGTATTTTGAAGGAAAAAGCAACTTTTCCTGATTTCCATTTCCATTGGAAATGTGACCAGCCCAAATTAGTTAATCTCTGCTTTGCAGATGACCTTATGATATTCTGCAAAGGGGAGCTTAGGTCCATTCAACACATCCAAGCAGCTTTGTCTGAATTTGAGTCATTATCTGGTTTGTCACCGAGTCCCGGCAAGAGTAGCATTTTCTTCTCTGGTATTCACATTAATCTTAAAAGGGACATCCTAGATTTATTGGGCTTTAATGAAGGTACTTTGCCAGTAAAGTACCTAGGAGTCCCTCTTCTATCCACCAAGTTACAACATTCAGATTGCAAAATCTTGGTGGATAAGATTACTGCAAGAACAAAATCTTGGACCAATAGGGACCTTACCTATGCTGGGAGGGTACAACTGATTAAGAGCGTCCTGTTCTCTATGCAAACATATTGGTCTTCACTTTTTATTTTGCCTAAGAGAGTCATTAAGGAAGTGGAGGCCACCCTGAGAGCTTTCCTGTGGTCTGGCCCTGAACTAAAAAAATCAGGAGCTAAAGTCTCATGGGAACATTTGTGCTCTCCCAAGCAAGAGGGAGGACTTGGGTTTAAATCTTTGCAAGTCTGGAATAAATCAGCAGTTGCTAAACACATTTGGTTCCTCATTGCTGGTGGGGAACAATCCATGTGGTGTCAATGGGTTAAATCGTACTTAATGAAGGGTAGAAGCTTTTGGGAATTGAAAATGCCTAGTAGCCCAACTTGGACCTGGAGGAAATTGCTGAACCTTAGGCCCCTAATTCGTCCCCATATCATTTCTAAAATTGGTAGTGGACGTAATACTTCCCTTTGGTTTGATAATTGGCATCCATTGGGCCCCCTAGTGGAGAAATTTGGGCCCAGAATTATGTATGATTCGGGGCTCCCTCATGATACTAATGTGAGGGCAATTATTAATCATTCCCACTGGGCATTTCCCATCACACAAACATGGGAACTCAATGAGATAAGGCACAATCTCCCTGTGTTATCCTCAACCAGTCATGATCAAGATGATCAAATTAGCTGGGCTCTCACTCCATCTGGACAGTTTTCAGTTTCATCATTGTGGGAACATTTGCGTACACATTTCCCCAAAGTTATTTGGAGCCATGTGATATGGTTTCCTAGCCACATACCCAAGTGTAGCATCATCACTTGGCTTGCTGTTTTAAATAGGATGTATACTGAGGATAGATTGGTCTTGTTCGGGACCAAAGCTACTTCTCTGTTGTGTAGTCTTTGCCCAGGCAGCGAAAGCCATGACCATCTCTTCTTCAACTGCCCTTACACTGCTCAAGTCTGGGGGTCAGTCTTAGTCAAACTAAACATACATTGGGCAGCTCGAACCTGGGTCGAGTGGATTGAACTCCTCTCCACCATTAAGGGTAGATCGTTGCGGTCCATTATGATTCGACTGGCCTTCACCACTTCTGTGTACCACATTTGGATAGAAAGGAACTGTCGGAAATTCCAAAACATTGCATGCTCTGAAACTATTGTAATTCATAAGATCTGCTCAATGATGAGGTTTAGATTGTTGTCCATTGGTAATTTACCTCAAGGATTACAATCTAATTGGCTCATTAACCAGTGGGACCTTACATAATTTGAGAATATGTGTGGCATCCAAGTCCCTACCTAATTTTATTGGTTTTCTTGTTTGTTCACATGTATGCAGCGAGCTGACTCTGTTTGCTGGATAAATTGAGCTCAGTTCTATTGCAAGACGACCTTGAAAAGAGCATCTGATCCCATTGCCTTAATTGGCTCATCTATACTCCACAGCCTTAAATGGCCTGCTGCTGTTAATACTTCTATGTACAAGGTAAATATCTGTATCCTCAGCTGTGGGTTTGTTACACGGGTACTTTTCCAAAGTAGCTAATGGATGTTTCAAGAGTGATCTACTTATAATGTGTGTTTTCCACCGTGAGCTGAGTGCTTGAACCCCATCAATTCCTTGAGAGAGGAGATAATATGTAGTGGGAGTTGTCTTGTGAGGAATTAGTGGAGGGAGTTGGGACCCTTGATCCTGCGGCTAAGTGTGAAAAGTGAGTGGGAGGGTGAGGCTTACGAGGGTGTATGTAGTGTGAGTACATATTAGCCGTAGGAATTTCTTTCTTTCATTCTCTTTCCATCTAATTTATGCATCACATTTACATTCTTATGTGGTCTGAAATCTGAGCTAAATCTTGTTGGAGATGCTGTCATATGGTGCATTTTCCTATGATGCATTTTGATGGTAGTTTTATATCTGTCCTTACGGTTCAGCTACACTTCTGTTACTGTTACGGTCCAGTTTGCTATCTGCATTGAGTGTTGTACACTTCTGTTACGGTCTCGGCTGTTGCAGCAGTATGCAATACTGCTGCTGCTGCATACTGCATACTGCTGCCGTTTTAACTGCACTACTGTAGTAGTATGAGATCTACTGCTGCTGTATTGTTCTTCTGCTGCTGTTTGTTACTGCTGCAATTGTCTCGGCTGTTGTTATTCGGGCAGACACTTCTCTGGCCTGCCATAATTCAAGCAAAGTGCTGTCCAAATTTCCTTAGTATATGGCAGCACCGGTTTAAGGGTATGTTGTTTAGCGTCATTTTCACAATATTGTTTTCCCAGTGAGTGTCATTGGGAATCATTTCATATTAGGTAAACTTGTTTGCCCACTGCGTTGGGTTACTAGCCTAGCTAGAGGGGGCTGTCCTCTAGTCGGGCTCCCCAAGTTGGCCTATGGCCCAAACTCATTCGGACTTAATCAAGCTTCCTCGGGAAGAACCATGCACTTTGTTGATGTACGCGTTGCGGTCCATGCTGGCTCTACTTCAATGTCCAACATTCTGTACTTATGGTCTTATCCCTTCTTTTAGAGGGCGGTGAAACAAAGTGATTGGCATGTTGTCCCAATTTCTTTTGAGCTTATGTAGCCTCTTGGCCACTTTATTTTTGTTGTCTTTTATGTTTTTCCTTTTATGTTTTTGTTCCTCCTGGGGTATGCCCCTTGTAGGCTGTACATTCGTTTAGCCCCTTTTATTTTCAAGCTGATTTACCCAAAAAAAAAAATCCTACCAAGGTTGGGGATTTTAGACCCATATCATGTTGTAACACTATTTACAAATGCATTGCGAAGATCCTTGCAAAGAGGATTCAAGCGGCTCTCCCTCACCTCATCGATCCTGTCCAATCTGGATTTGTGAAAGGTAGAAGAATTACTGACAATATCTTCCTCACCCAAACATTGCTTATCAAATAGAGGAAAAATTGGTCTACAAGCAATTCCTCACTCTCTCTAGAGCTGAGGAGAGCTTAGCTAGACAGAAGTCCAGAATCCAATGGTTAAAGCTTGGTGATCAGTGCACCTCATTCTTCTTCAAGTCTGTCAACAATAATAGGAACAGGAGTAAGATTACAAGCCTGGTTTTGAGTGACTCTAGCATTACACATGATATGATAGTAATCAAAGATGCCTTTGTCAGTTTCTACTCTGGTTTACTTGGTAAACCCCATTCTACCCCCTATGATGGGTACGATAGGGTCAATCAACTCATCTCTAAGAGACTCACCACTGTTCAAAGTGTATCCATGATCCAAGATGTAACCAACACTGAGATAAAGGATATATTCATGGGTCTCAGCCCACATAAGGCCCCTGGCCCTGATGGTTATAATGCCAGGTTTTTTCAAAAAGCCTGGCACATAGTTGGACATGAGGTTACTGCAGCCATCAGGAATTTCTTCAAATCTGGTAAGCTTTTGAGTAGGGCTAATGCCACCATTGTGGCCCTTGTGCCCAAGGTCCCTAATCCCTCCAAAGTGGGTGACTATAGTCAATTTGTCTGGGATACAAAAGTGAGCTGAGGGTGTTTGGAGCCTTAGTGAGGGATATTGAAGCCGTGAGGTCCCAAGGGAGTTGTAGGCGAGACATAAATACTCTAGGATATCCTGCCACTCATTGTTTATTGTGGCATGTTCCTGCCACATTGATGCACTTGTTTACTACTTGTTTACTGCTGATTAGTTCTTGCTAGTCATACATTACTTGAGAACAATGTGCTACGGCTGCAAACTGCCCAGATTCAGGGGCTGTTATGGATCTGTTGTTGCCCAGATTCAGCCGCCCAGTTTCTGGGCAGTTGCTGCCCGTAGGACTGCCATGCCATTGCTATTGCTACTGCATCTTTGAGTTCTTGGGTTGCAAGTGCTGTTGCATCCCATATAATTGTATTATGATATGCTGCTACCTGCTGCTGAGTCTGTTGTTGGAAGTTCTGCTTCTTTCTCTTCCTCTTTCTTTTCTTTTTCAGCTGCTGCTGTTGTTTACGCAGTGGCTGGCACCTTGAGGGTGCTCCACTTACGAACGGGTCATGGCGAATTTTTCATAGCTGCCTAGCCTTGGGGGGATGTCCCTTGGCATGTTTGATCCCCTTGGGGAGGGGGCGTCCTCCCATTTCCTTTCATTTCATTGTTATGTATTCACTTGGGCTGTTTGTAACCCCTATGATGAGACGTGGCTAAGCTGAGACGCATTTTGAAGTTCATGGAATCACTCTCAAAACTCAATGTGCATAAGCTCATAACTTGAGCTCCATCCCACATTGAAGCATTTGGAAGGCATTTGGATCACAGAGTCGCTGCACTCTCACGCCTGTTGCTGCGTTCATCTATGGCCTAATATTATTGTTATTATCATACTTAATATCTCATGTTGTGTATTTACTGTTTTATCCTTTGTAGCCGTAGTGCTTCACACTATCTCCTATCCCGTTGTAGCCGATTGGCCTCCACTTCATGCAGTTTCTTTTCTTTTCCTTTTCCTTTTCTTTTTGTCCTCCCTGGGGTATGCCCCTTGTAGGCTGTATATTCGTTTAGCCCCTTTTATTTTAAAGCTGATTTATCTATAAAAAAAAATTCAAAATGTTCTCCCTGATCTTATCGATCCAGTTCAATCTGGGTTTATTAAAGGCAGGAGAATTGCAGATAATATTTTCCTCACTCAGGAGATAATGCATGGATATCATAGATCCACCTCCACTCCCAAATGTACCATGAAAGTGGACATTATGAAAGCATATGACAACGTCAGATGGGAGTTTTTATGGGACACTCTGTCCTGTATGAACTTTCATCCCAAAATGATCACATGGTTGAAGGCATGTGTAACCACAGCTAATTATGCACTGAATATTAATGGCGACCCTACTGGCAATTTTAAGGGTGCAAGAGGCCTTAGACAGGGTGATCCACTTTCATCCTACCTTTTTGTAATTGTTATGGAGGTTATCACTTGCATCCTAAGAGAAAAATCCAATGAACCTGATTTTAAATTTCACTGGAGATGCAATCAACCTAAGATTATCAACTTGTGTTTTGCAGATGACCTTATGCTCTTTTGCAAAGGTGATGTAAACTCAGTTAAACATATCCAAAACTCCTTATGTGAGTTTGAAGCAATGTCTGGACTATCCCCTAGTCCTGGAAAGAGTAGTATCTTCTTTTCTGGTGTTCAACACTCTACCAAAAATGAGATACTACAATTGTTAGGCTTTAAGGAGGGCACCTTGCCTGTGAGATACTTGGGGGTTCCCTTGTTATCCACCAAACTAAAGTACTTGGACTGCAAACCCATGATTGATAAAATCACCTCTAGAACCAAGACTTGGACAAATAGGGATCTAACTTATGCTGGTAGGGTCTTGTTGATTAAGAATGTCCTGTTCTCAATGCAAACGTATTGGTCTTCCCTCTTTATACTTCCTAAGAAAGTCATTAAGGATGTTGAAACCATTCTTAGGTCCTTCTTATGGTCTGGTCCTGACCTCAAGAAGTCTGGGGCTAAAGTTTCTTGGGAACATCTCTGCTGCCCTAAACAAGAGGGTGGCTTAGGTTTCAAATCCATCATTGTGTGGAATAAGGCTGCCATCGCCAAACATATTTGGTTCCTTATCTCTGGTGGGGAACAATCTATGTGGTGCCAGTGGGTTAAATCATATTTACTAAAAGGGAGGAACTTTTGGGATGTTAAAATGCCTAATTCTCCCTCATGGGTATGGAGAAAGATTCTCAATCTTAGGCCTCTTGTTCAAACCCACATTAAAGTTACCATTGGCAATGGCAGGTCCACCATGTGAGTTGTGTGTTTGGGCCACTGATTTATTGCGAGTGGAGGTAATATCTAGCGGGGGCATATTGTGAGGAGTAGTTGAGGGTGACTGGGTCCTTAGTGAGAATATAGATGTGGTGAGGTTTCGAGGGAGGTGAAGTGTGAGCCACATAAATTAGGTCTGTTACAACCTCTGGTGACTAGCCCTTAATAATCTCATCCCACTGCACTGTGTACTGCTGTTTTGTTTTTACTGCTGCATCCTTGATGCCACGTTATCCTGATGTTCCCGTATCTTAGTTGCTACATTTCATGCTTGTTGAGCAGTGGGATGAGATCATGCTTATTGATTAGTTGCTTGTGCTATATGGACTGCCACTCTATGGGCAGAGCTGTTGTTTCGCTGTGATTTAACTTATACACTGTCTCCCGTATCTTAGTTGCTACATTTCATGCTTGTTGAGCAGTGGGATAAGATCAGGCTTGTTGTTTAGTTGATTGTGCTATATGGACTGCCACTCTATGGGCAGAGCTGCTGTTTTCACTGTGATTTTAAATTCTCACCTTGTTGTTGTATGTGGAGATATAGCCTAGCTTAGGGGGGCTGTCCCTTAGCACGTTTGATCCCCTTTGGGAGGGGGCGTCCTCCCGTGTTGGCTAGCTCTTCGACTCTCAAAATCCGGCCAGTGGTCTGCTGCAACAGCAGCAGCAGTTCCCAACAGTCTGCTGCTAAATGCTCATTACAACACCAGCAGTTGCAGTAGTAGGTGACTATTCAAGTCCTTGCTGCCTTCAAATCCATGGTTCACCTTCAAGCTCTTGCTGCCCAGCCAGCTCAAGTGCCAATCCAAGTAGGTTCTGTAATGTGTTATGCTGCTTCAGCAGCTCTGATATTGCTGCTTCATCTCTCCCACTTTCTTTTCCCCTTTTCAGCTGCTGCTGTTGATACGCAGTGGCTGGCACCTTGAGGGTGCTCCAATTACGAATGGGTCATGGCGAATTTTTAGAAAATTTCTCGCCATCAGTATATGGAAGTGTTTCTCCTTGATTCAAGTTCTTGGTTCCCAATGTGTGTTTCTCTCTCATCTGTTAGATGAGGGAGAAACACTATACTTTTCATCCCATGTAGCCATTTGGCCCTCCCCACTTTCTTAGGCAAGTTTGCCTTGGAAGATTTTATTTCATGCAATTTTTTCGTTTCTTTTCTTTTCTTTTTTGTCCTCCCTGGGGTATGCCCCTTGTAGGCTGTATATTCGCTTAGCCTTTTTTAATTTCAAGCTTTATTACCCAAAAAAAAAAAAAAAAAAAAAATGGCAGGTCCACCTCACTGTGGTACGACAATTGGCATCCCCTTGGGCCCCTTGCTCTTAAGTTTGGTCCTAGAGTCATATATGACTCTGGGCTTACCAAATTTGCCACAGTAAGTGCAGTTATAAGAAATTCCAGCTGGAGTCTTCCCATTACCCAAACCCTTGAGCTCAATGAGATCAGAGATACTTTGAACTCTGTTCCCAATCCCAATCAAGAACTTGTGGACCACCACAAATGGCTCCTTAATGCTAATGGGGAATTCACCATTTCCTCCCTATGGGATGATCTGAGAGTGCATTACCCCAAGGTTCCCTGGCACTCTAGCACATGGTTTCCCGGCCATATCCCAAAATGTACCATGATCACTTGGCTTGCAATTCATAATAGACTATATACTGGCGACAGGTTGGTGTTGTTTGGCACCATTCCTGTCTCCTGTTGTAGTTTCTGCCTTGGTGTTGAGTCCCATGACCATCTGTTTTTCAATTGCCCATTTACTTCACAAATCTGGAATGACATTCTTGCATACATCAATGTAAATTGGCCTCCAAGGTCTTGGGTCCAGTGGATCAATCAAGTCTCAAATCTCAGAGGTAAATCACTTAAAAATTTGATCACCAAGCTTATTTTCACTGTTACAGTATATCAAATTTGGCTTGAAAGAAATGCTCGGAAATTCCAAAATGTAACTTGCTCTGGACCTAGTGTGGTCAATAAAATTTATGCAATGGTGAGATATAGATTGATGTCCCTTGGAAATCCTCCTCGCGGTCATCAATCCCAGTGGCTGTTAAATAAGTGGAGATTAGTTTGAAAGTACTCTTCTATCTAAATGCCAAGCATTGTTCTGATTGTTCTAATTTTGTCTCATAAGCAACCTTGTACTGTTGTGAGATGGCTTATGGCATATGCAGCAGGAGCAGTTTGTGACTGCCACAGAAGCAGAATGCAGCAGCAGCTTCTCAGAAATGCTTGCACTTGAACTGAATACAGCCGGCAGGTTGGCAACAGGTTCAGTCCTGTGGAACATTCAATAGCACCAGGAATCAAATCAATAGTCCAATGCTTGGCTGGGCAGTTTGCTTGCTGCAGCAATTTGCTTGCTGCTGGGTGCTGTTTGCTTGCTGCTGGTTGCTGGATGGTTGATGGTTGCTGGCTGCATATTAGTTGCTGCTGCAGGTTCATTCTATAGCAAGGGCTACAGGTAATTGATCCTTCTTGTTAAACTATAGCAAGGGTTGTTGCTATAGTTGCTTACTTGATTACTAGCACTTGGATTATGCTTATTAAGTGGGTTGCAAGGGCTGTTGCAACCTACGTACTTACTTGCTTGCACTTGAACTATCATGTTAAGCTATAGCAAGGGCTGTTGCTATAGTTACTTACTTGCTTACTTGCAATTGGATTATACTTGGATTATGCTCTTTTAGTGGGTTGCAAGGGCTGTTGCAACCTACATTCTTACTTGCTTGCTATCATCTTTTGTGGGTTATTTTGTTTTAAAGCTTGTTTTTAAGGGCTGCCAACTTCTGGGCAGACATCTGTTTTTTCTGGGATTGAAAATACAGCCGTTATGCTGCCCAAAATTCAAATGGAACCTTGCAAAATTTCTAGAAATTGGATGCTCATATGCTAAGTCGTTAGTTTAGTGTCACTGGATTCTTCTGGACTGCTGTGTGTCTGATCGGCATCCATGATGATGATATGGCCTAGCCTAGCCTAGGGGGGTTGTCCCTTGGCAAGTAGGGGTGAAAAAAAAACCGGCGGGACCCGAACCGAACCGAAAACCGAAATTTCGGGCCGGTTTTCGGTCGGTCCATGCTGAAAAAAACCCGAAAAAACCGACCGAAAAAACCGAAATTTATTATCGGTTCGGTCTCGGTTTAAGGGAATTACAGCCGAACCGAACCGAACCGAACCGAAGTATAAACTAATCTACACCGTCCATTTACTTTGATCTACACCGTCCATCTATGAAGTATAAAACCAAAACCCTAATCTAACTTCTCGCCCATCACTCCAGTCTTGTACGCCCCACTCCCCAGCCACCCACCGACCTCTCTTCTCTCTTCTTCTCCCTCTCTTCTTCTATTCTCCCTCTCACACCATGAATCTCTGATCTCTCTACTCCCACCATAGTTGTCGTCGTCGTCGTCAACATCACCAAACCAAAACCCAAGCAACCCCGCTGCTGCGTCTCCTTCTCCGCCAACTACGCCGACACCGCTGTCACCTGCCCCACCTGCGGCTGCGGCTGCGACGACGACCTTAAGATCTTCCTCTGAGAGTTTGTTACACAGCAAGAAGAAGGTTGTATATGTGGAGTGCTTAAGATCTTCCTCAACCAACAGAATGTAAAGGTTGTATATGTGGAGTGCTTTCTGCAAATGGGGTACAGGTATTGGTGTAGAAGTAGACGGGAGAGCTAGGGGATCATCAAGTTTGTTTTTCAAGTTCGATTTCAAGTTTGTTACAATAATGGTGGACTGTTATACTATAAAATCTGTTTTTCAAGTTCGATTTTATATGTTGGATTTGCTGTGTGATGAATTTTTTTTTTGCTGTGTGATGAATTTGCAACGGCTGAGTTCCATTTTTTTCCTGATGAATAAACAAAAATGGTAGTGCGCGTAGTGGCAGATATGGATTGGGCCCAAAATAAAGCATTTTAATAGGCCCAAGTCGGGTTTGGCCCAAAAGATAATTTTTGAATAGGCCCAAGTGGCCCAGACCGAAAAACCCGATTACCCCGAAATTTCAGACCGAACCGAAACACCCCGAACCGATTCGGTCCCTTCTTTAAATCGGTCGGGGTCGGTTTAGATAAGTCCTACCCCGAACCGATTCGGTCTTAGTAAGAGTCACCCCGAACCGACCGAAACCGAACCGATTTCACCCCTATTGGCAAGTTTGATCCCCTTTGGGAGGGGGCTTCCTCCCGTACCTAGCCTTGGGGGGGTTGTCCCTTGGCATGCTGCTGCTGCTATCTGCTGGATAGTGATTCCTTCTAGACTGCTGCTATCTGCTGCTGTTTACAGCACTCTAATCTTGAGTGGCTGCACTATTATGATACTCACCTCATGGAGTCAAATCCAGATTGGTAATTCCCATGCTCAAGTGCTTCCAAGTTGGAGTCCAAATCAAGATGTGATCAAAGTCTACATCAAGTTGGCTATTGGTTTTAGCTTCAAGTTCTAATACTAAGTGTAGAGCTACTACTCCGGTGATTCTTTGGTTCTGCATTTTGTCTTCTATATTTTTTTTTTTTTTTTTGGGTAAAATAGCTTGAAATAAAAAGGAGACAAAAGAATACAGCCTACAAGGGGCATACCCCAGGGAGGACAAAAAAGAAAAAAGACAAGAAAATTGCGAGAAATGGAAAGAAATGGGGAGGCCAAACTTGGCAACATGGAGGATCTAAAGGTAGGGGATATCTTCTATATTTCCTAATGCTCAATGGGGGTTGTCCCATTTTTGTACCTTCATTCCCATATGTGTTTCCCTCTCATCTAACAGATGAGGGAGAAACACTATAATATCCCTTCCCATGTAGCCAATTGGCCTTCCCCACTTTCTTAGGCAAGTCTGCCTTAGAAGTTTTATTTCATGCAATTTTTCCCTTTCTTTCTTTTCTTTTCTTTTCTTTGTCCTCCCTGGGGTATGCCCCTTGTAGGCTGTAAATTCGCTTAGCCTTTTTTTAATTTCAAGCTTATTTACCCAAAAAAAAAAAAACTCTTACCTCCAAAATCAAACAGAAGAGAGGGGTTGAGAGCTTCTCTCTCTAGAGAATGCACTCCCCCTCCCAAAATCTGCCAGATATTTTTTTGACTAACTGCCCCAATCTTTCAGATTGAAGGCGTATCCCTCTCTTTGAGATCCACTTACGTATACAGTAACTCAAAAAGGGGATCTGCTCCACACATTTCACGCTAATATTCAGATGGGTTGTTGCGGTTTGGTAACAACTCAACAACAGAGGCTCTATCTACTCGGTCACAAAGAGATCTGGTCGTTGGGGTTTTCATCCTCAAAGAGCCTTGCTATGCGGTGGGTGTCATTACCTAACGATCCAGAAACACTAATCCTATAAGGAGTCATTCTCGAACTACCCAATCTGAGGAGTCATTCTCGAACTACTCAACAAGGTCTGTTCAGAAGGGGATCTGAGATATACACCTTCGACTGGGTCATTCCGGAGGAAGGGTCTTGGAGCTTCATCATGAAATCGAGAGCTTGTTCGAGCTTTTGCTGTGGATATCTATACCAAACACAAGATCTGGGCAAAAAAGATCTGTAAATCGTTCGTCCATAGGGGGTTCAGGTTGTATCTGGTCTTCTCAAATTCGAGTACTGAAGAAGCAAACTGGAGTAACCCAGTTAGCGTTAAGTGCGGAAGAGTCCAACTCAGGACTACCCAATTACCATCGTGGCCGTACGATGACTGTACGAAGGTCGGCAATGTTCATTGAAGCATGTCGGCTACCGTACAACGGTAGATGATCCTTGGAGTCCACCGCAAACCCAGATCTGGCCAAGACAGGTAACTCGTTAAATTTTATGGAGTTAATCCATTTGATTATCATGAGTTCTAGTTCAGAATGGTGATATTAACTGGTATACATCTGGGTCTATGGTTGTGAGATGTAATCTGGGTTCTTGATGTTATCTGAGTTCTCGATGTAATTTGGGTTTACCCTCTGTGCATCTGGGATCAGCAAAGTGGTTGCCAAAATGGTGTACCACCCAAGGATATTTGCATAGTTGGTTGTCTGTCCGTGCATATAGGTAGATCTTTTCGGGACAACTAGCCTTTGCTCTGATTGGTTGTGATGCGCATTCGGAATTTGGTTGGTCGTTTTGTCGGCGTTTGGTGGTGTTTGACTTGGGGGTCCGATGGCGTAGTTGCTTTGATTGATGGTCGAAGTCTCTGTGGACTGGAGTTTCTTTGTGGAAGTGTCGGGTGACTAGACTGTATTGAGAGTATGGGGTTCTATTGGGGGGTTCCTTGGAAATTTTACTTGTCGATGTTTCACCTTATACTTTTAACGGAGTTACTTTGGGGCTGACCCTAGTCATTGATCTACCTTAGCTTGGTTGAGGGTTTCATCTACCTTCGACCCCGAGTTCTATTGCGTGGTTATTTCCATTGTTGGTTAGTCACAGTGTACTCATATTTATGGTTCTATTTTCTCCTGCTCGGTAACGGTTGTGCAATTGGAGTTTGGTTGTGGCTGATTCTCGGCGTTTGGTGGAGATTGACTTTGGTCCGAAGGCGTGGTTACTTTGGTTGATGGGCCTAGTTTCTGCGGTCTGGCGTTCTCCGAAGGGGGCGGAGTTTACTCTAGGGCTGACCTTAGTCATGGTTCTACCTTAGCATGGTTCGGAGGTCTCATCCACCTCAGACCCCGAGTTCCTTTTGCATGTACTGTTGTCATTACAGGGGGCACTTTGTTCTATTTTCTCTTGCTTGGTTTGGTTGTGCAATTGGAGTCTGGTTGTGGCTGGTTGTCGGCGTTTGGTGGAGATTGACTTAGGTCCGAAGGCGTGGTTACTTAGGTTTGATGGGCCAAGTTTCTGCGGGCTGGGGTTCTCCGAAGGGCACGGAGTATACTCTAGGGCTGACTCTAGTCTTGGTTCTACCATAGCACGGTTCGGAGGTCTCATCCACCTTTGACCCCGTATTCCTTTTGCGTGTACCATTACCATTACAGGAGGCACTCTTATGTTTACCGTGTGTGGGGATCTATGGATTAGGATAGCTGCACCGTTTGGGTGATTGTGTGTATGTACAGAGCCCGATGGCGGAGATTGCCATTAGATGTGTTCTACATAGTGGTGACTTGGTTTTCTCTGATCCAGGGATTATTCCTTGGGGCTGGCTCTGTCTTTCATGATCTTTAGCTTGGTTGGGGAGCTCACCTACCCCTAGCCTATCCTTGTATTTGATACCACCGCGGGCGATTCATTTACTTTTTTTTTTTTTTTTTTTTGGGTAATTTAGCTTGAAAATAAAAGGGGTTAAGCGAATGTACAGCCTACAAGGGGCATACCCCAGGGAGGACAAACCAAAAAATAAAGAAAAGAAAAGAAAAATTGAGTACTCCCCGGCACAACCCGCCGGGGTGGGAAAATAGGGAGTCCAGCACAACCCGCTGGGATAGGTATAATAAACATAGGTAGCAAAATCTATTGCTTTGTGGGTCAAAATAGCCCGATCTGTTGCAAGTGTGTTGCACCTTGGTAAGATTTTGTCCACTTCCTGGTGGAAACTCTCTCATGCGTGAATTTGTAATAAACATAGGCTGACTTACACCAGATGAAACTTTTCGAAATAGCCCCATCAGCCTTGTGTTGATGCGTGAAGTGCATTAAAATATGGTACCAAGGGAATTAGCATTAAAGCCCATGTGTGAAGTGCATTAAAACCCCATGTGCTTTTTTTTTTTTTTTTTTTTTTTGGGTAATTCAGCTTGAAATTAAAAGGGGTTAAGCGAATGTACAGCCTACAAGGGGCATACCCCAGGAAGGACAAAACGAAAAAAGAAAGAAAAAAATTGCGTAACCCCGGCACAACCGCCGGGGGAAATATGAAATCCAGCACAACCCGCTAGTATAGGGATACATATGCTTTATATTTGCACGCCAAAAAAACGCAGTGTTATAGCTTAGGAACAAATTTGCTTCAACCAAAAATGTAGCATGTGGTTCTTTTCTTGAAGGGAGTAGCCCACTAAATTTGGCTTTTTAGGCAAATAGCCCACTGTCTTGCAAGATACTCGTACATGATGTTGTGAATAATCAAGAGAAAGTGATCTGGTGGCCCCACCACAAGCCATGTGTCAGCCTTCATTCACCACCCTTTATCTATGTTTACTCCCTTGTTTTTGCGTGGGAAATTGGTCTAGCAGACCACAAAAGTTGTGCTGCCCCACAACTATTTACAGCTGCCTTGATTGGACCGAATAACCTCTAAAATGATTAAAAAGCTCCACCGTGGTACAGGCGTACAGCTCATGTATGGAACAAAGAGCCAAACCTCCCTTTTGCGTGAACCTATTGTGGGCCCATGGGGTGAACCAATTCCCAGAAATTGAATCCATTTTTTACTTGAGGTATGAAGGGGTGGGACCCACTGTCTTCTTTTTTTTTTTGGATAAATAAGCTTGAAATAAAAAGAAGGCAAAAGAATATACAGCCTACAAGGGGCATACCCCAGGGAGGACAAAGAAAAGAAAAGAAAAGAAAAAGAGTGCGTTAAATAAGGGGAGGCCGCAAGGCTACATGAGGATAGTTAGGGAAAATACAAGGCACTACGGGACATAGGATAAACATTTGTTCCCCACAATAGCCTAAAGAGCTTGATCCTGATGTGAACCACTGTCTTCTTCCCCGTGTAGAACACGAGGAACCAGACGAAACCCAGATTTTACACAAATTTCCAGCCAAGCAACCGAAATTTCTAACTTAATACCCATCAATCTGATCCATTCTCAAAGAAAGAACAAATTATCGGGTCCATGAGTTATGTATAAAAGCCCCAACAATGGAGCTTAAGGAATTCCAAGAGCAAATTCAACGCATAAGAGAGGAAATCCAGTTCTAATACTGCCTTAGACTTACCTGTAGCGCCAGGATCCACAATGGTATTACCCCCTCCACCGTGACACCACCGACACATAGTGGAGGAGAACTGATACGCGAGGAAAAGATCAGCAGTGGTAGAACAAAACCCCAGCTCTGTGATGCGTGAAGCTCCTGGTATGGCGATCAGATGAAGCGTTCTGGGACACAAGGGTTTCGAAGCAACCCAAGCATTGTTGTTTACATACCTTCAGATTGATTCACCATCACCATCCGGTATTATGTATGGATCTGAAAAAACCAGACCTCTTCTTGTTGGATTGAGGGTTGATCCACCTCGCAGGTTGCTTGTTAATTGGGGAAAACCGAACCCCTTTGGACGACCACCATCTGATATTTGGGAGAAACCCACCAGATGGTTGTTGATGGAGTGAGTTACCCAAAGTATTCACCCAATAATTTTTTTTTTTTTTTTTTTTTTGGATAATTCAGCTTGAAATTAAAAGGGGTTAAGCGAATGTACAGCCTACAAGGGGCATACCCCAGGGAGGACAAAACAAAAAAATAAAGAAAGAAATGAAAAATTGCGCATTCCCCGGCACAACCCACCGGGGTGGGAAAATAGGAGGTCCAGCACAACCCGCTGGGATAGGTAAAATAAGCATTAAGCAGCCACAAAATCCGAAATACAAGTGTATATCAATTTAAATCCCACATGGTGTGTTAGTAGGGCCCATGAGGAGCCTACCGTCAACTTTAGTCCCTTTGAAATGGGGAACAGCTGTGAAGGACCATCAGCAAAGCCCTTTAACGAGATCATTTGTGGGCCCAAGAGCTCACTTTTGCAATTTGAAATTTGTGGTGATGTTCAACTTCACAGCCACTGCATGAAGGATCCCATCAATTCAACTTTACCAGACCATGCGTGTATTTGTTTAAGAAAGGACAGTGGTCTTAATAACGTGGACCCCACTGTCGTCTTCCCCATTAAGGGCGTGAAGAACCAGAGCACTTCTTCCCCATAATAGAACCCAGATTTACACATAATTACCAGACATCAACTGAAATTACTGATAAAAATGGCCCAAATTAATGTATAACTGCCCCCAAAAATAAAATGGAGCTCAAGGATTCAAGAAAATAGATTCGACGCAGAAGAAAGGAAGTAGATCTAATACCGCCATAGACTTACCTGCAACGCCAGGATCCACAATGGTATTACCCCCTCCACCGTGACACTAACGACACATAGAGGAGGGGAACTGATACGCGAGGAAGAAAGCGGCTGTGCTAGAACTAGATTTCCAGATCTACAATGCGTGAAGCCCCTTCATGAATCATGTGCATTGGGGAGGACCCACCCCAAAACTCACCCGGAGAGGGGCCACTGGCGTGAACTCCATGGTTGTGATTTGTTGAGCGCATCACCATTCGGAGTGATGGGTTGCTGTACGAACCTGAACTTGGTTGTTCTTCATCAGCCTTTGCATCGTGTGGGATAGGTGGTGTTGGTGAAGCTTCAAACCCAAACTAGCTTTGAGAGGACACCATCAGGAGATGGGTCTTGTACTTGAGAGAGTGGAGAGGACGAACCGGATCCCTTGAATTGTGAAATCCAGAGACTCGGTTGTTGATCGAGTGAGAGATACCCAAAGTATTCTCCCATGATAAAACCAAACAGATTTGTTTGGTGGAAGTGAAAAAATTATGAATGAATTAAGGGGAGTGCATTCTCTCTCTAGATTCTAGAGAGAGAAGCTCTCAACCCTTTAGTCACTGATAATAACCCCATGTGCTTTCACGTTATAGTACTAATAAAATGTGAGACCACCACTTAAAAGTGTATGGCTGTAAGGCACTTTGAACCAACACCCACTAGGAGTCCTTTTCTCAAAGTGCAGTACATCATGTGAACCAAAGACAACCGACAGCCCCTTTTCCCAAGGAAATTTGCGTGCCATCATCTCACAGCTGTATTCTCGGTGTGTGGCCCAAGAACCTAGCGTGTAGTAGCTGCCATCACGTGAAAATCTGTACGGTTATCTCCATCATATGCACTAAAGGCATGCAAGTTGGGTCTGGTACAGAACCCAAACCCCCTATATCGGTGCAAACTAGTTGCACTTTAGGGACACCGTGGGCCACCAGACGCAGCCAGCGCGTGACACCGTGGGACCCACTTGGGTCATCTTCTCCAGAACAACATTGAATTTCAACATGAACCCAGAATTTCCAGCTGCTCCAGATTTACACGGATCAACCAGAACTTACAAAAAATCTGGTATAACTTGAATCAAACAAAACGAAAACTCATGCTTTCGATTTGGCTAACGTTTTGCAATGACGAATGATAGATTCCCACCAGAAGCACCTGCAACCACGAGGACCGTCCTCTAAGATGGCACACCAAAGCAGAACCAGAACCAATATGGTATAACCCCTACCGCCGTGACACCAACGACACCTAACGGAGAGAACTGAAACGCATAGGACGGCCAGAAACGGAAGTTGGACCTCAGATCAAAAATACTTCTGGGAGGAACTCACCCGGAAAAAGGAGCACAATCTGGTGTAAACTCCATGGCTGAACACCATCAGATGATGGTACTTGTACGCTTGTGGGAGATGAGGACGAACCCCACAGCCTGCTGAATAGAAGGGGAGATCGACCCCCATTGATTGAGAACCATTTTGTCCATTTTGGACAAAACCCCATGACATTTGAGTGACCCATAGATGGACGTGAGTTTAGTATCAGAGGACCCAAAGGATGATCCCCTTTTTTTAACAGATTGTTGGTTTGAAAGATAAAATGACCCAATAATGGGATATGCTCCACTTGAAACAGATTGTTTCAAGGAAATCCAAACTGATTGTTTGGTGATTTGTGTAAAAATTCTTGATTGGAGTTTAGGGGAGTGCATTCTCTCTCTATTTCTAGAGAGAGAAGCTCTCAACCCTAATTCATTCATTTACTTTCATGATCTTGCTATATCTCTTATGGGTTTTTACGACGACTGTGGAGCTAGGATGAGGGTGTTTGCAGCTTCGGGTGGACTAGGCTTGTGTCCTGTGTAGGGTTCTATGGGGGGGTTCCCTTGGGCTTTTGCCGGTGTTCCACTAGAGACTCCTACCCTTGGTGTCGTGTTCTCTGTTGTTGTTACTACCGTAGTGGAGGTTTGGCGGATCTTAGGCATTTGAGTTGATGTGTTCATCACTCTTTGTATCTCCCTTACTTTGGGGAGGCATTTGACATTTTCACCACTTACAGACGGTTCTTCCGCATTGCCCTGGCCCATGTCCTTGATGCCACTTTTCCTATGGGATAGCTAGGCTAATGGGACGCGAGCACGGGAGAAATCACATTTCTTACTTTGGGGCCTTCTTGGACCCAATACATGGTACCCATTTATGTGCATGTTTTGCTATTATCCTAGCCTTGCGGGGGGTTGTGCATGGCATTAAACAATTATCTGATTCACTTATTGCTTTTGCTTATTTACACCTATGCTGGCGGGATGTGTCAGTAATTCTTATTTTCCCACCCTGGCGGGTGGCGGGTTGTGCCGGGGACCACGCACTTTTCTTTTCTTTCTTTTCTTTTCTTTCTTTTCCTTTCTTTCTTTTCATTTTGTCCTTCCTGGGGTATGCCCCTTGTAGGCTGTACATTCGCTTAACCCCTTTTAATTTCAAGCTTATTTACCCAAAAAAAAAAAAACTCTTACCTCCATGAATTTCCATCCTCAGATGATCAATTGGATCAAGGCCTGTATCTCCACTGCCAATTACTCCCTGAACATTAATGGCGAACCCACTGGTTCTATCATGGGCAAGAAAGGTTTGAGGCAAGGTGACCCTTTATCCTCTTACCTTTTTGTTATTGTTATGGAAATACTCACTCAAATCCTCAAGGAAAAATCCCAAAGTCCCAATTTCCATTTCCATTGGAGGTGTGATAAAACGAAGTTAATTAACTTGTGTTTTGCTGATGACCTTATGATCTTTTGCAAAGGTGAATTGAGTTCCATCCTCTGCATTAAAGAGGCTCTTTTTGAATTTGAATCTTTATCTGGCCTATCACCTAGCCCTGGTAAGAGCAGCATCTTCTTCTCAGGTGTCCCCTCCACTGTTAAGCAGTCCATTCTTGATGCTTTACACTTCCAGGAGGGTTCACTCCCTGTGAGATATCTTGGTGTTCCCCTTATCTCTACTAAGCTCAAGTATATGGATTGTAAATCACTCATAGATAGAATCACTAATCGTACCAAATCTTGGTCAAATAAGTACCTTTCCTAGAAAAAAGAGAAGCTAAATGACGTCAGCTCTCTCCTTAGGCGATCTAGGCGATTCTTGCGATCCTCGTGAGAAAACCTAAAATCTTGAAAACCTAGTTATGGCAGATTCTCCAACATCAGGTTTGGAGGATCTTGGTACTAAAGTCGTGGACTCGAACTCTGTCAGGAAGAAGCAAGCCGGGTTTAAGAACTCTACGCATTTTGGTTCACCTAGCCATGGGGGGTTGTCCCTAGGCTCGTTTGATCCCCTTCGGGAGGGGGCGTCCTCCCATTTAGGTGCTCCAAACATAGCTGTTACTGCTGCTGCACTAAGATGGAGCATCCCACATTGCTGCTACCTTCTCACTACTGCTGCAAGCTTAAGCTGTACATACCCATGCGATCGATACCCACCGCTTGGTCGAATTCTCTTTATTCTTTGTGGCGAACACTATAGCTGCTGCACCATATAACTGCTGTGGCAATTTTGCTGCCTCTTCTCTTCCTCTTTCTTTTCCTTTTTTCTCTTTCAGCTGCTGCTCCTGTTTTCGCAGTGGCTGGCACCTTGAGGGTGCTCCAAGTACGAACGGGTCATGGCGAATTTTTTCTAAGGCCCAAGTGGTTTGCAGTGAGGCTCCCAAGTCCCTAGCTGCCGTCAACAAGCAAGTCCCCTTTGTTATTCCAGAGTCAGACAAATGGTGAAGCATGTGTATTTTCTAACAGCCCAATTGCTGCTCGTACAATGCTGCCCAAGGTCCATGTTCAGATTGCAAATCTCGTGTACTGAAGTTACTGTTGAATGTTTCTATGCTCAAGTTCATGATCCAATTGATAATCTTAGTTGTTGTTTTGAATGTTTCTCTGCCCTCTTTCCAGATGGCTTAGAAACATTTTCTTTAATTTTGTGTAATCGGTATGAATTCCCCAGTTTTCCTTGTTGCCATTTGGCCATCCCATTTCCTTTTCTTTTCTTTCTTTTGTTTTGTCCTCCCTGGGGTATGCCCCTTGTAGGCTGTATATTCGTTTAGCCTCTTTTTATTTCAAGCTTGTTTTACCAAAAAAAAGAGATCCACAGTAACCTGTTGAAGCCAGGTACCACGTATTCAACACCTACCAAATTTAGCCCTTTCAAACCTCTTGATTTGTACCCATTTGGGCTCAAACCTTCTGATTTTTCAGAAAACCCTAACCTACTCTCTCCAAATACAACTTCAGGGTCACCTCCCCCAGTTGTTGTTCCTAAAACCAATAGAAACCCATGGTCCTCTGCTACCACTTCCACTCACTCACCCAATAACCCTATCTCTAAGCTCCATTTAGACCAAACCTCGAGCCCTCCACCGAGTGAACCCAAATATCGACTAACCGAACACAATCCTACGTCTAGCCCTAAAAACCCAAACAGTTCGAGCCTTAACCAGCTTGAGGCGAATCGTCAGGATGGCCAGGTTTTGCGAGCATCTGGTAGTCCTCACGGATCCAACCAGTTGAGCCCTAGTTCAGCCAGCCAGCTTCTTGAAGTTTTTCAGGAAGAAGGGGATCGGCTGGATAGCAAAGCTCGATTAGCAAATCTTGTACATTCTATTGAAGCAGAGATGCAAAGATCCGGGATAAAAATTGATTGTACAGAGCTGGAATCCCAACTCATTAAACTTCGCGATAGAGCGACTAATTCAGATGGCTCCTCAACATCCGGTGATTATCTGCAAGTTGGCCTTCAATTTCCCTCACATACAAATTCTTCAACTCCTCAAAAACCCACTGATACAGATCCACATACCAAACCAGTTACTCAACCTCAAAACACTAACCCCAAACCCACACAGCAGTCCAATACTAAGGCCTGGGCGTCCCTTTTTCACACTCAAGGTCCGTCAAAGGTAATGAAACTCTGTCATTACCCTGATCTTCAACAAGAAACTAGTGTTGTTGTGCCGTTGGAGGAATCTGACGTTTACGATAAGACATGGAACAACTGTCTTATTGGGTATTTCTTAGATGGGAGGATGCCCTTTCCTCTACTCAATTCTACAGCGAGGAGAATTTGGAAGGACTATGGTAGAATCAACATTAAGCAGCTAGGGAATTGCTTTGTATTTGAATTCCAGGATGAGGACACCAAGCTAAAAGTTTTAGAGGCAGGACCCTACTTCTTTTCCAGGAGGTATCTAGTCCTCAAAGACTGGCACAGGATGCTTGCCCCTACTACTGAGCATCCTGCTACCATCCCCGCTTGGGTTAAGATCCACAAACTGCCTCTTGAATGCTGGACCGAGGAGGGGCTCAGTCGCATTGCTAGTTCCATAGGCAAACCTCTACATGTGGATATAGCCACAGCCAAACAGCAAAGGATTGACTTTGCTAGGGTCTGCATTGAGGTTTCAGCAAAATTAGATCTTCCCAAAGATATACAAATCACCTTGGGACAGGCATCCGTCACTGTTGCAGTAGAGTACCAATGGTTACCTCCCAAATGTTGTACATGTAAGGTCTTTGGACATACTTGCAAACCCAAAGCGGAACCAATGGCAACCAATAAAGAGGAAGCATGGAAGCTAATAGGGGAAGCTCTCGGAGGGGGAGGAGATGCCCTAGAAGCAGTTACTAAAGTTGTCTCTCCTGTCCTGATTGATAAGGATGAAAGTTCTTCATTGCCCATCTCTGGTTGCCCCTCTACTTCAGAAAAGGCGAAGGGTAAATCAGATGTCCCACCAGGAAGCTCTGTTTCTCTCAGTAATAAAGAGATAGCATTGTAACCATCAGGGCCAGGGGCCTTATTGGGGTTTAGAGACATGAAAGTATCCTTAATCTCCTGATTGGTCACTTGAGTAATCATAGCATTACTCTGAACATCAGAAAGCTTGGACACCACAAGTTGGTCGACTCTAGAGGTCCCAGAGTATAGAGTGGAATGAGGAGTGCCAAGTAATCCAATGTAAAAGTCCACAAATGTATCTTTGATAGCATCTGGATCATGAGAAGGACTGCCATCAGTAAGTACGAGACTAGTTATTCTACCTCTATTCCTCTTTTGAGTTATGGACTTAAAGAAGTAAGAGGTACATTGGTCTCCCAATTTAAGCCATTGAATTCTTGACTTTTGTTTGGCAAAGCTCTCCTCAGCTCTAGCCAACTGGTTGTACTGCCTGAACAAGAGTCTTTCTTGAGTTTGGTTGGAAGTGTTACTAGGATCAGATCCTAGCTGGGATTGGATAGCTTCCAGTTGCTGCCTAACACCCAAGGTTCTGGTGGAGATTTCACTATATTCCTTGGTATTAAGCTTTTTAAGCTCCAATTGGAGAAGCCTAAGCTTTTCACAAACCACATACATAGGATTGCCAATGATGACCCTACGCCATACGCTCTGAACAATATTATGGAAGTCTGGATGGTCAGCCAAAAAGTTGAAAAATTTAAATGGTTTGTTGAATTTCTTGGGTGCAGGGTTCATAAAAACCACCACAGGAGAGTGGTCAGAAAGACCAGGGGTAAGGAAATGAGCACTGGAGCAGATGTAAGTCCTCATCCACTGCTCATTAACCAAAACCCTATCAATTTTGGTGGAGACAAAATGTGAAGGGTCCTGTTTATTAGCCCAAGTAAAGTGACACCCAGTGTATTTCAAATCATCAAGATCATTGAGGGAAATACACATATTAAAGTCCTCCATGTGGGAAGGCCGGTGGATATCCCCCACCTTATCTGAAGGGAATCTGAGGGCATTAAAATCACCTAATATAATCCAAGGACTAGAACTCTTCCAAGCATTAAGAGCCTGCCACAACTCACATCTCTCCAGATAGGAGTTGGAGCCATAAACAAAAGTGGCATCAAAAAGAGTATTACTAGAGATAGAGTGAATTTGACAATGAATGGCTTGGCTCGTTTGCCCAAGGGAGTTGAAGGGTGAGACACCATATCTAGGACTTTGTTTGTAAATTCCATCTGATATTGGTGTAATTTGTATACAAGTCTGTAGTATTGACATCATTTAGTGGATGAATTTAGTCTGTTGTTGTGGGCTGCCAAACTTGGGCAGACTTCTGATTTTCAGGGTTGATAAAAAATAGCCGTCATGCTGCCCAAAAATCCTCAGAGTTTGGTCACCATAGCTCCTGCTACAGCTACAGCTGTTTGCTGCGGTTTGCAGATTCCCCTGATGCAAGCATGTACAAGTAACTATCCCAAGTTCTACAAGGTCAACCCATATCTGGATCAAGAAGCCCAAGGTTCAAAGCCTCAAGCAGCAGTAGTAGCAGCAGCAGTTCCTTGCAGCAGTCCATTGCTGCAATTCTATACTGCAGCAGCTCCTCCCCTTTCTCTTTTTTCTTTTCCTTTTCAGCTCCTGCTGTTGTATGCAGTGGCTGGCACCTTGAGGGTGCTCCAATTACGAACGGGTCATGGCGAAATTTTCAATGTTTTCGGCCTCGGACAAGCATCCTTTTGTTACAACTCTTGTTGAGTTATCTCGCTACTTTATTAGTTCTATTGTCTTAGCGTCCTTTATGGGGTTTGTCCCTCTTTTTATCCCACAATGGGGTGTTTCTCCTTCATCTTACAGATGAAAGGGAAACACTCTATCCCTCCCTTAATGTAGCCATTTGGCCTTCCCCATTTCCTTTTGTTTTTCTTTTCTTTCTTTCCTTGTTTTGCTTTGTCCTCCTGGGGTATGCCCCTTGTAGGCTGTATATTCGGTTAGCCTCTTTTTATTTCACGCTTATTTACCCAAAAAAAAAAAGTACCTTTCCTATGCTGGTAGGATCCAGCTGGTTAAGTCTGTCCTCTTTTCCATGCAGACGTATTGGTCTTCTATCTTTATTCTCCCCAAAAGAGTGATAAAGGAAATTGAAGGTATACTCAGATCATTCTTTTGGACTGGGTCCGAGTTAAAACACACAAGTGCCAAAGTGTCCTGGGACCACCTTTGTTCCCCAAAGAAAGAAGGTGGCCTTGGGTTCAAATCCCTCCAAGTCTGGAACAAGGCTGCCATGGCCAAACATATCTGGTTCCTTGTCTCTGGCGGGGAGCAATCCATGTGGTGTCAATGGGTAAAATCATATTTGCTCAAAGGGAGAAGCTTTTGGAAGGTTAAAATCCCTTCTAGTCCCTCCTGGACTTGGAGGAAATTACTCCAACTTCGCCCTCTCGTTCATCCATTCATCAAATTCCATGTCGGTGATGGTTCCAAGGTATCTTTGTGGTATGATAACTGGCATCACCTTGGCCCACTTGTTGAGCACTTTGGCAACCGCGTGGTCTACGATTCTGGGTTATCTGACGATGCCCTTGTATCTGTTATACTGGGTAGGGACTACCAGTGGTCCTTTCCTATTACTCAGACTTGGGAGCTGAATGAGATTAGAGCTCTCCTACCTGCTCTCAATCCTCATGTAACTCCCAATGTTGATTCTTGTAGGTGGTCCCTCACTCAAGATGGTCTGTTTTCCATATCCTCTTTGTGGGAGCATCTCAGGATCAAATTCCCCATTGTTAGTTGGAACCATGCTGTGTGGTTTCCATCACATATCCCTAAATGTAGCCTAATTACATGGATGGCCATCCAGAATAGACTTGCCACTGAGGATAGGCTGGTGCTTTTTGGTATGAAAAATTCATCCTGCTACAGTTTCTGCCCTGATGAGGAGTCCCATGACCACCTCTTCTTCAATTGCCCTTTCACCAAACAGGTGTGGGATGAGTGTCAAAAGTCTCAGATTACATGGCAATCGCAAAGTTTGGCCAACTTGGTCACCCGTATATCTGCACTTAAGGGTAAAGGACTTAAAAGTACTCTGGCTAAGTTGTCCTTTACTGTCTCTTTATACCACATCTGGATAGAGAGAAACCTCAGAAAGTTCCAAGGGAATCATCAAAATACCTCTTCCATTGTGACTAAAGTCTGCATTGAGATTAGATATAGATTGATGTCTTTGCACAAAATTCCACATGGATCATTAGCACTACTAGACTCATGGAACCTACCTGCCCAATCCAATTGAATTGTGAATTGAGTTTATTTGGTCATGCATGCTTGCTATATTTGTTATGCATTGTAGTTTTCCTTTAACTTCCTTGATGAGTTTGTTGCAGTTCAAAGCTCTTACTCCACAAGGTCTCAGCAAACTCTGAAAAGATGGTCTGCGTTTGGTTCTAACCTACCCATTTGGGTACTCTGTGTTACAGGTCTTTTCAAGGTTATTTTGCAGATTCACTATACCAAGTTGTTCTGTCTCCAAGGGTGGAGGCAGCCCTTGATTTTATTGTTTGTCTCCAAGGATGGAGGCAATCCTTGATTTATTATTCGTCTCCAAGGATGGAGGCAATCCTTGATTTTGTTATTCTGTCTCCAAGGATGGAGGCAATCCTTGTATTTGCTATTTGCTATTTGCATTGTGGATTGTTGCTCTGAGCTGTGTGACCCACTTATATGTGTGATACCATGTGAGTTGTGTGTTTGGGCCACTGATTTATTGCGAGTGGAGGTAATATCTAGCGGGGGCATATTGTGAGGAGTAGTTGAGGGTGACTGGGTCCTTAGTGAGAGTATAGATGTGGTGAGGTTTCGAGGGAGATGAAGTGTGAGCCACATAAATTAGGTCTGTTACAACCTCTGGTGACTAGCCCTTAATAATCTCATCCCACTGCACTGTGTACTGCTGTTTTGTTTTTACTGCTGCATCCTTGATGCCACGTTATCCTGATGTTCCCGTATCTTAGTTGCTACATTTCATGCTTGTTGAGCAGTGGGATGAGATCATGCTTATTGATTAGTTGCTTGTGCTATATGGACTGCCACTCTATGGGCAGAGCTGTTGTTTCGCTGTGATTTTAACTTATACACTGTCTCCCGTATCTTAGTTGCTACATTTCATGCTTGTTGAGCAGTGGGATAAGATCAGGCTTGTTGTTTAGTTGATTGTGCTATATGGACTGCCACTCTATGGGCAGAGCTGCTGTTTTCACTGTGATTTTAAATTCTCACCTTGTTGTTGTATGTGGAGATATAGCCTAGCTTAGGGGGGCTGTCCCTTAGCACGTTTGATCCCCTTTGGGAGGGGGCGTCCTCCCGTGTTGGCTAGCTCTTCGACTCTCAAAATCCGGCCAGTGTCTCTGTGCAACAGCAGCAGCTTTCCAACATCTGTCTGCTGCTAAATGCTCATTACAACACCAGCATTGCGGTAGTAGGTGACTATTCAAGTCCTTGCTGCCTTCAAATCCATGGTTCACCTTCAAGCTCTTGCCGCCTGCCCACCAACTCAAGTGCCAATCCAAGTAGGTTCTCAGTAATGTGTTATGCTGCTTCAGCAGCTCTGATATTGCTGCTTCATCTCTCCCACTTTCTTTTCCCCTTTTCAGCTGCTGCTGTTGATACGCAGTGGCTGGCACCTTGAGGGTGCTCCAATTACGAATGGGTCATGGCGAATTTTTAGAAAATTTCTCGCCATCAGTATATGGAAGTGTTTCTCCTTGATTCAAGTTCTTGGTTCCCAATGTGTGTTTCTCTCTCATCTGTTAGATGAGGGAGAAACACTATACTTTTCATCCCATGTAGCCATTTGGCCCTCCCCACTTTCTTAGGCAAGTTTGCCTTAGAAGATTTTATTTCATGCAATTTTTTCGTTTCTTTTCTTTTTTTTTTTGGGTAATTTAGCTTGAAATTAAAAGGGGTTAAGCGAATGTACAACCTACAAGGGGCATACCCCAGGAGGACAAAACAAAATAAAGAAAAGAAAAATTTGCGTACCCCCGGCACAATTTGCCGGGGGAATATGAAATCCAGCACAACCCGCTGGGATAGGGAAACAGATACATATGTTAAAACAAAATTAAAATTTGTGAGGTGGGAACCACGCTCACTTGGTTGAAATCAATGGTACACTGCCATTCACAGACTGGATCTTGGGTTCCATTGAAATGTTGGGCCGTCTGCCCCTTTTTACCACAGCTTGAACTTAAATTGCTGCAATTGCAAAACTACAGCTGTAACCTTTGATAAAACCGAAGTGCCCATCGTATTTTGCTTCAATGCTTGTACATCTCTCATGACAGCATACGCATGCTGCTATCAATATCAATAAAGGACCGACACAAAGCACTTGCACTCTGCCACATGCCGACCAAGGCATGTGCAGATCCATATTTCCCGTGAAAACCGACCCCATTTGGGTCGAATAAACTTCTGTAAAATTATCACATGCAAAGGCTTTTAGAATAAGTAGGCAGACCCACTCGCATAGGAGAGAGTGGATCTCACTCTCTCCATCACAAAATTGATTTTCAGCCAGAGCTCGGAAGATTAACACGCACAGATTAGCTTCAAACGGACATACAGGAGGAGCGAGGGCCTACATCACTGAGCTCCCCTTCGCGACTAGAACCGATTGTGGTATTACCCTTACCGCCGTGACACCGGGACACTTAGCGGAAGGAACTGGATCGCAGTGGAGAGACAACTTCAGGACCTCAGATCACAATACCTCCATGAGAAACATACTCTGAGTGTTGGTTGTGGATTCCCCACAGCGGGTCCTCCACAGCCTGTGGATCCTCCACATCTTGCTGTTCGTCATTAGTAAGCTTGGAAACATATGATTATCCAACCCAAGAAGTTGAATATTGATGGAATGATGAGGACAATCCAAATGGACTGCTCCCCCTTGCTGCTCAGATTAAGAGACCCATACCAATGAATCTCGATTTTGTGGATGAATTAACGAAAAGGTTATCTGGACCTCCAGATCCCCTTTTTTGATCATCGTGATTTGGGGTAAATGAACGATTGCTCGCCATTTGAGCTCCGAAATACTACTGACCGTATTTAACCAATCTCTATTTGAGAAGCACGGAGCACTCCATTTCCAGATTTGAGAAAACCACGGGTGGTGGATGGGAAACCCAATAGTGGATCCCCTTTTAGACTTGTGGAAGTTTTGAACTTTAGAAGACCCAATCCATGATTGAACTGGTGGTAATCAAAACCTCTTGCCTCCGAAAGATAGACCAGCAAAAAGACATGATAATCACCAATTTTTAGAAGACCCAACAGCTCCTTTTGTTGAATTGATGAAGAACTAAAATCGCTCTCCATGAATGCACCGCTTAAGCATGTTGAAGGCTCAGATTTGTTGGATAATACCCACAGATTTTGATCCGAATAGAGCTTAAAATTACCTCTATATCAGATCTACAGGGTATAAGCATGGAGGGGAGTGCATTCTCTCTCTAAAAACTAGAGAGAGAAGCTCTCAACCCCTTTGGTTGCAATTTGTGATAGATCTCTTCAAGTTGAGTTCAAGAAGCTAAACACACAAGAATTTAGTGCCATCTCAAATAGAGTGAAGAAAGCTAGACTTAAGCTTGATGTGTTACAAAAAGAATTGGGGGCCAATCCCATAAATAGCTCCAAACAAGCTGAAGATTATGCATTAAGACAGTATCTCATGCTATCTAAGGCTGAAGAAAGTTTAGCTAAACAGATTCCACCACCTCCCATGACATGAATGTAATCAAAGACTCCTTTGTCAACTTCTATTCTAATCTCCTTGGTAAGCCCCACACTACTGCCTATGCCGGTCATGATAGGATCAGTCAACTCATCACTAGGAGGCTCACCAATGACCAAAGTGTAGGCTTGGTTCAGGAAGTTTCCAACTCTGAGATTAAGGATACAATCATGAGCTTTAATCCCAATAAAAGCCCCTGGAATGTAGATGATAGCAGAAGAGGAACCAACGGCCTCATGACGTCAGCACTCTCCAGGCGATTTGTGCGATTTGCTTCTCCACGAACTGGTTCCTCGTGATCTAGCCATGGGAGATGGATCAATCACAAAGGTGGAAGGCCTAGGGCTCAAATCAGTAGATTCACACGAGCTCCGCATGAAGCAAAGAAGCATCTTCAACTCACGATCTACTCCAAGTTCAGTGCAAAACCCTAAAACGGGGGTATCAGGGTCTTCCATGGCCGCTACACGTAAAGTCTCAGATTTGAGCCCTAATATTCGAGATGCCCCAGAGAATGCCTCTTCTCTCCAACAATCACCTAACCCTAGCTTTGTCCAATCAAATCCATTGAGATCTAAATCTGGTTCTAACAACTCTAACCTAGCAGCAAAATACGCACAAATACATAACTCCTCTGGTACCCCAAGCCTCATCGATCATAACCCCAATCTTCCAGCAAACCCTAACCCAAAAAACCTTAGCACCAAAGACCCAAATCCAACTTCAGGGGCTCCTTCTGCATCTGCTAGCAATCCCCAAGGTACTGCCCCTAGCGAGCTCAAGTTTGGCCCTCACAACCCTTCCTTCTCGGGGTCTAGCCCATCCCGTATGCTGCAAAGGGTGTTTCAAGAAGAGGGTGACCGCTTGGATAGTGCGGAGCGACTGGCCTCTTTGGTCAATTCCATCGAGGGTGAAATGCATAATTCGGGTGTCAACGTTAGCTTCTCAAAATTCAAGGATCATCTCCTCCAACTCCAGGAAGCAGGTAATAATCTGCCCCCATTTGATATTGATGGGGAGTTCGTTTCAGTGCAGAATGAACAGGTGCCAGTTCATCCCCTTGATCCTAGGGCAACCGATAGCACCAAGGATGTCAAACAACCACCCCAAGGTCCCCAGACTAAAAATTGGTCCTCACTGTTCAAAGCTCAGGCACCATCCAAAATAATGAAGCTGGAGCATTATCCTGAGGTACACAGAGGGAAGGATGCACATGTTAGATTTGAGGAGGAACAGTTAGAAGATGGAATTGGAAAGCATTGCCTGATTGGTAACTTTCTGGATGGAAGAATGCCAATTCCCCTCCTCACTGCCACTGCCCGTGCAGTTTGGAAAGATCACGGCAAATTTTCTATTAAACAGATGGGCTCATGCTACCTTTTTGAGTTTGAGAATGAAGCTTCCAAGTTGGCAGTATTGGAGGGAGGCCCCTACTTTTTCTCCCGCAGATATTTGGTATTGAAGGAATGGACTAGGATGCTTGTTCCGTAAAAACCATCCTCCCACCATTCCCGTATGGATCAAATTACACAGGTTACCCTTTGAGTTCTGGAATCACATTGGGTTTAGTAAAATAGCAAGTGCTATTGGAAAACCCATCCATGTGGACGAAGCCACGGCAAACAAGAGGCGTCTGGACTTTGCCCGTATCTATGTTGAGATAAGCGCAGGGGACGAGCTGCCTAGTGATATTACTATCTCAGTTAACACTAACTCTATTATGGTTGGAGTAGAATATCAATGGCTCCCTCCTAAGTGTGATAACTGTTTAGTTTTTGGGCATACGTGTGCTCCTAAAGCTGCTCTCAAACCAACAAGTTCTGGAGATGAATGGGTAGTGGTGGGCAAGGGTAAACCCACCTCAACAACACTGCAGGATGCCAGTCAGGTCACAGCAGCTGCACTGCCAAAACAGATGGAGGTTACTTGCTGCTCCCTAACTGCTGGGCCAGATAGCACTAAGCCTTTAGAAACACCCCCCTTCAACCCCCCCTACTTCAGGAAATCCTCTCCAGTTCTAACTGTCACGCCCCGGACCCGTCCCTGAAGGTCATAAGCGTAACAAAATGTAAGTGGACCCTTAACCAAAATGGGATGTTCACTATCTCTTCATTGTGGGATGAGCTTAGGACACATTTCCCCATTGTTGCTTGGCACAACATTGTTTGGTTCGCATCCCATATCCCTAAGTGCAGTCTTATTAGTTGGATTGCCATCCATAACAGACTGTCCACTGGGTGATAGATTAGTCCAGTTTGGGATCATTGACTCCCCTTGTTGTAGCTTTTGCCCAGATGATGAGAACCATGACCATCTCTTCTTTAATTGCCCATTCACTAAACAAGTGTGGGATACGGTGTCCCTTAAGTCTCACTTCAGATGGCAAGAACAGTCACTTGCTAATTGGGTCTCCCACCTCTGCACATTTAAGGGGAAGGGCTTGAGAAGCACCCTTGCCAAGCTTTCCTTTACTGTTACTCTCTATCATGTGTGGATTGAGAGAAACACTAGGAAATACCAGAATGTTCAGCACCCTGTCCATTATATGGTGGCCAGAATCTGTAGTGACATTAGGAACAGGTTGCTTTCTCTTCCCAAAATCCCAGCTGGCTCATTGGACCTAATGGATTCATGGAACATCCCTGTTAACCAACATTAGATGATATTTGTGGCATTTAATAGACTATGCATGCTCTCTATTCAGTACATTTCATTCTCAGCCATAAGCTAATGCCTATTTCATGTGACAGGGTATTTTCAAAGGGTATGCTCAATCTGCCATTTTATCTAACCACCCATTTGGGTATCTGATTGCAGGTCTCAGTTCCAAAAGACAAAGCATTGCATTACTACTAACCCCAGTTGGGATCCTTTGTATGCAGGTTATGTTTTTCAGGGATTGTCTGTCCATCTTAGTTCACTTTTGGAATGCATGATTTGAGAGTGAGTGACCTACTATACATTGAGAGTACCCGTGAGTTGTGTGCTTTGAGCCTTTGTTCTTTCTTGAGAGCTATACTGGTGGGAAATTCTGTGAGATGAGGGAGATTGGTTCATTAGAGAGGGATAGAAGAAGTGAGGCCTCTAGGGAGATGAAGGGTGAGCCACAAATTTAGGTGACAGAGTCTACTCCCCATGTTTCTTCATTATCATATCACATTCTGCATATGTATAGCACGGTGATGCTTGCCTTTGGATTATCTTTATGCTGCAGTTCACCATGTGCGATCTTCCGGGTTCCCACCGCCCGTCGTTTACGCTAATGTTGCAGATTTTGCACTCGGATTGCTTGCAATTCATTGGTTGTTATTGTTGTTTTCGTGAAATCTAGGTTTTCTTGATATTCATCTCTTGAATTTGTTGTCAATACCTTCATTGTGGACTGCCCATGAATTGGGCGAGCATACCTATTCACCTTCATTGTTACTTATTCACCTTCATCGAGGCTAGCTGTGTGTCCGATCGCCATCTTTGATCCTGTATTGTTTCATTTCCGAGAGGCCATATCATTTAGGCCTCTCATTTTCTGGGGTTTGTGGATCCATCTCGTATGGCGATTCGCCAGATTGACAATGGAGTGTACCTACTCTAAGGGGTTGTCCTTAGAGCCATCCTCAGAATCATCACATTCAGCTATAGCAAGGTGTTACTAGTATTTCAAGCCCATTACCACACCAAGAAATGCAGAGAGTGGAGGCTATCCATGTCCCCTGCCGCAAGGTTCAAAGGTTTGTTGCCACCACTCAAGTGCCATTCCAAGCTATTTTGCTTTGCTCCATCTCTTCCTCTTTCTTTTTATTTTTTTCCTTTTCATTTCTTTAACTTTTGTATTTATTTGATGGCTGCACCTTGAGGGTGCTTCATTTACTTAACGGATCATCATGGCAAAATTTTCTAAAGGCTCAAGTGGTGTGTCTCCATTCACAGTTCTAGAGTTGTGTTACCTTTTTGCGTGTTTCTCCGCCCTCTTTCTAAGATGGTCTAGAAACACCTAGAGTATTTTAAGTTATAGGTTTGCATTTTGTTATCCCTCCCCAATTGTTGCCTATGTGGCCATCCCTTTAAATTTCCTCTTTTTTGTTTTCTTTTCTTTTCTTTTGTCCTCCCTGGGGTATGCCCCTTGTAGGCTGTATATTCTGTTTTCTCCTTTTTATTTCAAGCTTATTTACCCAAAAAAAAAAAAAAAAAACAAAGCGCCGGTGACACCGTCACCAAGGCCAAACATAAACAAAAATCATCCAAAAGTGATGATTAGGAAGGGACACAAAACTAGCAGCGGAAATATATCACGTATTATACATCCAAAACGGGTCACAAGTACCAACTTACAGTATTCAACAGAGCTTGTGCTTAATAATTACAAGATACAACCCATACCAAATATTTACAAGTGGATAGTTCCCAAAAACGTGCTCGCAAGGCCCACAGTTACACTAGTACAACAAAACGAAGACTAGAGCAAAGTCATATCAACAAAAGTCTTCTACCACCAAGCACGCTCACAAAAAGGTACTATGAACACACCCGACTACTCCTCGTCGCCTGAAAGGTGGGAAAACGTCATAAGCTAAAGCTCGTATGAGAAATCGATACATAGTTCACACGCTTTCCATGGATATATTTTAGAAAAACACATTAATTAGGCAAAGCACAAATTCATATCCAAAAAGATACACATCTTTCCACATGAATTTTCAGTCCTTTTGGGGTTTTGAGCTGTTGGTTTTAATGTTCTCAACTGGAAATGTTCTTATGCATGGGGTGAGTAACAACATTCATGGGGTTGCAAAATAATTGTTATTTCTGTTATGAAATTTCAATAATCTACCAGATTCAAGGGTTTTTACATTCTGAAATTTCTGAGAACTGGGTTTCGGAAGTCTGTTCTTGAGCTCCCATGTTTGGGAGAGGAGAGTGGGGTTCACGTTTCCTTGTCTGAGAGTGGGTAATCCACAATTGGTACTGCACGTGATTTACATCTGAAATAGTGGGCTGTGATAGCACTATTTGGGTAAACAAGAAATATGCGTACAAAATTGGGAGGTGATAGCAGCACTTGGTCCTTGTGCCCTCACTTTTCCAATAAACAAGAAATAAAATGAGCCTTGGGCTTGTTTTTTACTGCACAAAAATTGCAAATGGCAGAGTGCCTTTTCAAAGGGGGTCCACTGCCCCATACTTCTACTCGGGAAAATCAGATTTTCAAAGTAGTAGCACAGCTATCACGTGATGGCAGAGCGGAAATGTGCCATTAGTCCAAGAAAATGGTGGGCCCATATGCAAAATGGTACATCAGATTTTAAGCATCTGCTTTTGTTTATTACGCAAAGTGGGCTCTATCCCACCAACTCAATGCACGCTTTTCAATTGTTGTGGAGATTCATGGGGCCGTTGTGCAGAAAATGTGGGTCCCAGTACCCAACACCACCCCAATAGGTTATGTTTTTTGTAACCACAGTATCCCTATCCTAGCGGGTTGTGCTAGGACCTCCAAATTACCCACCCCGGCGGGTTGTGCCGTGGAGTACGCATTTTTTTTCTTTCTTCTCTTTATTTTCATTTTGTCCTTCCTGGGGTATGCCCCTTGTAGGCTGTATATTCGCTTAACCCCTTTTAATTTCAAGCTGAATTATCCTCAAAAAAAAAAAAAATCCAATTTATAATGCACATCCCAGTAACAAATCAAATCGTACCACCAGGCGTCCCCGGTGTGGATAGCTTAGACGTCTATGCATACCCCGTACCAAACACATCAACCTTGCTAGCCTTTTAGCACTGTCCCCTAGCAAGCTGGGACGTCAGGGATGCCATTAATAGATACAAAATATAGCCACCTTTCGTTTAATATCCATGGAGTACAATTCATTTAACAAAACAAGTGAAATAATGGAACATTTACATTTAAGTACAAAATTGCGTTGTAAACCATGTAAATTATGTATCGGTTACTCACCTCGATCCTCGTGCAAACCCGAACGTCTTATATTAATTAAAATAATAAAAACGTGATTAGGAGATGTCCTTCAAGTAATCACAAACTCTAAATGAACCTCTTAAATGTCCTAAGTATCCCTAAAAATGTTGTGGGACCAAATATAAAGTTGGGTCAATTCCTAGGGACACAAAAATACCGTATCCTTCCAACTCCTGGATACCAAACCCAAACCAACACAAAACACACATCCTAAGCTTTGTATCGACACGTCATATGTAAAAAATGGAGTTCAAATGAGCCTTGTACACCAATTCAAAGAAAGCTAGTTCATTCAAGACAACCAGAATTTCAGAAACTGCACCCATCCAAACTTCAATGCAAAAACTGATTTTGTGTGGTCAAATTCAAGGTACCATTCTTACATGAATAGAAAGATACACGAGTCTAGTTTCAGAAAAATTAAACGGTGTGCGATTTCGATACCCGTAGCAAAAGTTATGACTGTTCTACCAAGATGGGTTACTGCAGCCTGCAGAAATCCGAATTGACAGCAACAACTTCACGAATTTCTACAGAGCTCAATACATGGAATCCAAGTCCGAAATTTAAACCCAAGAAAGAGAACCCATAGAGGAACTCTCAGTAAAATTTTCAGAAAATCATGAGTAGTATAACCCTGTCAATAAAATCCCCAAAGTCAGCCATACAAGCCCTAAAATCTGCAGAATATCAAAGATAATTTCACCAAGAACTCTCTCAAAACTTCACAATCAAGGATTTTTTTTTTTTTGGGTAAATAAGTTTGAAATAAAAAAGGGCTAACCGGATGTACATCCTACAAGGGGCATACCCCAGGGAGGACATTTTTTGGAAGACATTTTTTGGTATTGGGAATGTTAGCCATGATTTATTTAAAGGATTCGAAGCAGCAAAAGGCACATCAACACTCATTCAAATCCCTTGAACAACGATGTTGATGTTGGGGGTATGTTTACATATAAAATTAGCAAATCCAATAGTTGATTGACACGTAATTAGAAATGCCAAACGTTGGCAATTACTTGTCAATAGAGATACATTGGATTATTGAAGAGGAATTGAATTAATACGGTGTCGTATTGTTCATCAAATCAAATTAGATGGGAATGTGTTTACTGGTTCTTTTACTTCTTTGTGATAAAATAATCGTGTGCGAGCGTGCCAGAGAGAGTTTCAATCTCCTCCCTCAAATTAACTTTGGAAAAACCAAGTCTAATCAGGCGATTGTGTTTTATTGGTTCAATTACCTCAATTAAGAGGATTTTTCTAAATAAGTGAAGAAATGCAAACCAATAACTCAGGAAATTAAAGAAACAATAAAGAAACAAGGTACTTCGATTGATAAATCAAAGATAAACTTACTTCGAAATTGTCTTCAACTTCAAATACAAATGTAACAGAACTTCGAACTGGTGATTGTTATAAAAACAACCGAGAATGGGTGATTGTTATGCAAACAATCGAGAATAATCCTAACTATTTCCTAATCTACTTCCTAATCTACTTCGAACTGAGTTCGAAATCCTAAAACTACTTGCCAATGAACAAACCAAGCATCATTTTTTGATAGCTGTTTGTTGAAGATTTGTTCGGGGTTTTTCACTCTTCAATTTCTTCTATTTATAGACGCTGCTTGTAGTTTGAATTTCCCGCTCAACAGATCCATAACAGCCCCTGAATCTGGGCAGTTTGCAGCCGTAGCACATTGTTCTCAAGTAATGTATTACTAGCAAGAACTAATCAGCAGTAAACAAGTAGTAAACAAGTGCATCAATGTGGCAGGAACATGCCACAATAAACAATGAGTGGCAGGATATCCTAGAGTATTTATGTCTCGCCTACAACTCCCTTGGGACCTCACGGCTTCAATATCCCTCACTAAGGCTCCAAACACCCTCAGCTCACTTTTGTATCCCAGACAAATTGACTAGCTCTCACAAAGGTAAGTGGAGGATCAAACTCTCTTCTCACCAAGGTTACTCTCAGTATAGTAGATCACTCACACACACAAACAAGTTCATCGCAATTTATGCCAAAGTATCCAAGAATCTGCAGGAATTGTTAGTTGATCCTCCATTGAGCCAACAGCTCCTGGGAATGAGAATCTGTTGGAAGGTTATCCAGAGAAAGCAATTTGTGCCTTACCATTGAATATTTTCCCTACCACTACAGATGCAGGGCATGAGATGTTTTGGAATTTGCGAGTGTTCCTCTCAATCCAAATATGGTAAATCGATGCAGTGAAAATCAATTTTATGATGAGGGATTTAAGAGATTTGCCCTTGAAAGTTACCATAAGATCAATCCAATTGATGAAATTAAAAGGGGTTAAGCGAATGTACAGCCTACAAGGGGCATACCCCAGGGAGGACAAAATAAAAAAAAATAAAATAAAAAAAAATATAATAAAAAATAAAATAAATAAAATAAAATAAAATAAAATGCGTACTCCCCGGCACAACCCGCCGGGGTGGGCAATTTGGAGGTCCTAGCACAACCGGCTAGGATAGGGAAAATTGGACAATAATTTAATGGGCACAAATGCCAATTGAGCTGTCCTACATGGACCATTAAAATTTCCTCCCATTGAGTTGGTAGCAATTTAACACTGCCATTTTACGTGCAATAGGGAGGAAATTGGATTGAAGTTTTGACCGAAAGACCATTGTTTTGACTTGACCAAAAGACCATTGGGTTGAAGTTTTGACCACATAAAACTTTAAACAAGTTGATTTGTATTTTCACCGTAATAGCTGCTGCTACAATAGAGGGAAAATTTGTTTGATGGACTGCCTCCCCAAAATGAAGGGCCACGATCTGCAAATTGGTTGGCATGGTGGGCCATGCCTTGGACCCGCTTTGATTTTATGGCACAAAAGCCAACTGCTTTTGAAAGGTCCACCGAATAAGGTGTACTTCTTTGCCCCAATTTTCAATCTCTAACACCCCAGGTGGGGCCAAAAAACTTGGGACCAAGTGTTGCATCGAATAATCTGCTGCAGCAGCAAGCTACAGCTGTTCATAGCTGTCACCGCTTGAACCCAAAAATTGCTTCATCCGAAAAAAGCTATAGCTACTACCTTTTGAAAAAAGCTATGCTAATGGTGAATTTCCCATTAGCATTAAGGAGCCATCTGTGATAATCCTCCATGTCATGGTTTGGACTCGGTAAGGAACTCATAGCATCCCTGATCTCATTGAATTCTAGGGTCTGGGTAATGGGGATGCACCATCTAGAGATTCTAATAACCGCATCCACTGTGGCATCTTTGGTGAGACCAGAATCATAAATGACTCTAGGACCAAATTTAGGGGCAAGGGGCCCAATAGGATGCCAATTGTCAAACCACAACGAGGTGGATCTACCATTGCCAATGGTGACCTGGTCCTGATGGCTATAATGCTGGTTTCTTCCAAAAAGCATGGCCCATTATTGGTTATGAGGTTATAGCAGCAGTCAAAAGCTTCTTTAGGTCTAGCAAAATGTTAAGGAAAGTCAATGCTACTGTGGTGGCTCTTGTCCCTAAGGTCCCCAATCCTTCTAAAGTTGGTGACTTTAGACCCATTTCCTGCTGTAACACCATCTACAAGTGCATTGCAAAAATCCTTGCTACAAGACTTCAGAGTGCTCTTCCTCTCCTTATTGATCCGGTCCAATCTGGGTTTGTTAAGGGTAGGAGGATTGCCCAACATTTTTCTTACTCAGGAGATTATGCATGGCTACCATAAGTCCTCTTCTACACCCAAATGTGCTATGAAGGTGGACATTATGAAAGCTTATGACAATGTTAGATGGGAGTTCCTTTGGGATGTCCTTCTAAGCATGAATTTTCATCCCACCATGATCAAATGGCTACAAGCATGTGTGACCACTGCTAGCTATACACTCAATATTAATGGGGAGAACACTGGCTCCATTGAGGGGAGAAGGGGCCTTAGACAAGGTGATCCTCTCTCTTCTTATCTCTTTGTTATAGTCATGGAGATCCTTACCTCTTAAGAGAGAAATCAATGCCTAATTTCCACTATCATTGGAAGTGTAGTCGACATGAATCATTAATCTCTTTTTTGCGGATGATCTTATGATCTTCTGCAAAGGAGACATTGGCTCTGTCAAACACATCCATACAGCTCTCATGGAGTTTGAATCCTTGTCTTGATTGAAACCTAGTCCTAATAAAAGCCACGTCTTCTTCTCTGGTGTAGATGCATCCACTAGAAGAGGTATACTGAATGTGCTTGGTTTCATTGAAGGATATTTGCCTGTTAAGTACCTTGGTGTACCTCTTCTATCAACCAAACTTACTTATTTGGATTGTAAGCCTATGGTGGATAGGATTATATCCAAAACTAAGTCCTGGACTAATAGGGATTTGTCCTATGCTGGGAGAATTCAGTTGATAAAAAATGTACTGTTTTCCATGCAAACTTACTGGACTTCTCTGTTCATACTACCTAAAAAGGTTATTAGGGAGGTGGAGTCTGTGTTAAGAGCATTTCTCTGGACTGGTCCTGACCTTAAGACGACAGGGGCTAAAGTTTCTTGGGAGCACCTTTGTGCTCCCAAGGAGGAAGGTGGCCTTGGGTTCAAATCAATGCAAATATGGAACAAGGCTGCAATTTCTAAACACATCTGGTTTCTCATTTCGGGAGGTGAACAGTCAATGTGGTGTCAGTGGGTAAAGTCCTACTTACTCAAAGGTAAGAGCTTCTGGCAAGTTAAAGTACCTAGCAGCCCCTCTTGGACCTGGAGGAAGCTTCTTAATCTTAGGTCTACTGTCCACCCCTATATCAAGGTTGCTATAGGGGATGGTCAAAACACCTCCCTCTGGTACGACAACTGGCACCCTTTGGGTCCTTTGGCTAATAGATTTGGGGATAGAGTCATGTATGACTTGGGTCTTCCTAAGGACACTATGGTCTCTTCAATCATCATGGCTTCCAACTGGGCATTCCCTGTCACTCAAACTTGGGAGATAAATGAAATGAGAGATGGTCTCATTACACTACCTGTCCCTGTTGTTGGTAAGGGTGATCTACAAAGTTGGACCCTCACGGCCACAGGTGAATTTACTGTGAGCTCTCTATGGAACAGACTTAGGTCCCCTTTTCCTAAGGTTCCTTGGACCTATTGTGTTTGGTTTCCAGGCCATATTCCAAAATGCAGCTTTATTACTTGGGTGGCCATCCAAGAGAGATTGTACACCGAGGACAGACTTGTTCTGTTTGGTACCAAATCCACATCTTCCTGCAGTTTCTGCTCCAGTAATGAGAACCACGATCATTTGTTCTTCAACTGTCCTTTTACATCTCAAGTCTGGACTCAACTCCTTGCTAGGATCAATGTTCACTGGCCTCCTAGAACTTGGAATAACTGGATTGCTCTCTTAACTACAATCAAAGGCAAAGCACTAAAATCAACTTTAATCAAGCTAATTTTTACTTTAACCTGTGTACCACATTTGGATCGAAAGAAATGCGCGTAAGTTCCAAAATGCTGCAAGCTCTATTTCAGCTGTGGTGAGCAAGATTCACTCAGTCATTAGACAAAGGTTGATGTCCCTGGATTTTCCCAATGGCCCTCAAACTGATTGTCTACTGGCTCAGTGGAATATTGTTCCTAGTTGACTATATGGCAGGAAATGGGGTTCATTTTATCCATGCATTGTGTTATATCTTATGATGTCTTCTGTTTAGCTCCAGTTCAGAAATGCAGGTTCATAACAGGTTCAGTCCAAGGCTTAAGCAAGGACTTAACAGGGGTTCATAACAGGTTCTGTTTGTCTCCTTGGAAGGAGGCATTCCATGGTTGATACTTTGATACTGTCTCCAAGGATGGAGGCAATCCTTGTTTATTTTTTCTGTCTCCAAGGATGGAGGCAATCCTTGCTTATTTTTTCTGTCTCCAAGGATGGAGGCAATCCTTGTCTTTCATTTCATAACTGTTGATTGTTCTTCATTTCATAAATGCTATTTTGCATGCTTCACTGCTGTTGTCTGCTTTTGATTTTGATCTTGTGTACACTTTGCTTTCTGCACTCGCCAACTGGCGCTTTCTACCGCTGGTGCCGTCACCTAGCCATGGGGGGTTGTCCCTAGGCATGTTTGTTCCCCTTGGGGAGGGGGCTTCCTCCCGCTTCCTAGCCTTGGGGGGATGTCCCTTGGCATTGCACTGTATTTACCACTAGTTTAGCTAGTCAAGTGAAGGATATCTCGCCTTCAACAACGGTCAAGCTCAAAACAAATCACAAACCAAGGGATGTCCTCAACATACAATTTCTTTGTCAGCATTGTCGCATACTTTCTGCTTCTTACAATTATGCTATCCGAGAGTCTGCTATTGGAATTCTGCCTCTATCTCCTTCTTTTCTTTTCTTTTTCAATTCTGCTGATTATTGCATGGTCATGGTTTTACCTTGAGGGTGCTCCTAGTACGAACGGGTCATGGCGAAATTTTCAAAAATCCGTAATCCCAAGTCTGAATGTCTCTATGTCATGCCATGGTTTTATGCCGTGTGCCCAAGTCCTGTATTTTCAGCATCTATGCTTAGTAGATATTCCCTATTACTCCTCATGTAGCCTTTGGGCCTTCCCTCATTTTGTTGCCGGTTGGCTTAGTTTTTCTTCTTTTTTCATTTTTTCATTTTGTCTCCTGGGGTATGCCCCTTGTAGGCTGTATATCCGTTTAGCCCCTTTTTATTTTCAAGCTTAATTATCCAAAAAAAAAAGGTTGAGAAGCTTTCTCCATACCCAAGAGGGAGAACTAGGCAATTTAACATCCCAGAAGTTCCTCCCCTTGAGTAAATACGATTTGACCCATTGGCACCACATAGATTGCTCCCCACCAGAGATAAGGAACCAAATATGTTTAGCAATGGCAGCCTTATTCCAGATAAGAATGGATTTGAAGCCTAAGCCACCCTCCTGCTTAGGGCAACAAAGGTGCTCTCAGGACACCTTGGCTCCAGTTTTTTTGAGGTCAGGACCAGACCAAAGGAAAGATCTAAGTATGGTTTCAACTTCCTTAATGACTTTCTTAGGAAGTATAAAGAGGGAAGACCAATAAGTCTGCATGGAGAAAAGGACATTCTTAATCAACTGGATCCGGCCAGCATAGGTAAGATCCCTATTTGTCCATGTCTTAGTTCGAGAAGTGATTTTATCAATCATGGTTTTGCAATCAATATATTTTAGTTTGGTGGACAACAGGGGAACACCAAGATATCTTACAGGCAAGCTGCCCTCTTTGAAACCCAACAGCTGTAGGATCTCAATTCTGGTGGAATGTAGAACACCAGAAAAGAAAACATTACTCTTACCAGGACTAAGAGATAGTCCAGATAAAGATTCAAACTCACTACGGGATTCCTGAATATGCTTGACCGATTTTACTTCACCCTTGCAAAAAGAGCATCAAGTCATCTGCAAAACAGAGATTGATGATTTTTGGTTGATTGCATCTCCAGTGGAATTTGAAGTCCGGTTCGTTGGACTTTTTTTTTTTTTTTGGGTAAATAAGCTTGAAATAGCAAAAAGACTAACCGAATATACAGCCTACAAGGGGCATACCCCAGGAGGAAAAGAAAAAGAAAAGAAAGGAAGACTAAAAAAAAAATTTAAGAGGTCTTAAGCCAAATGGCTACAAAGAACTATGCGTAAGCTTGAACACTTTGATACAAGAATCACAAAATGGGCAGCTTTGGATTGGCCGATGGAAGACCTGCTGGTACAAGGAGGCCAAGTAGGCCCTTCTAGAGGACAACCCCCCTAGCTAGGTGTCACCCGATACAGTGGATCAGTTTTGAACTTGTGGAATTTCTCGGCTTGATGAAGCACGGCCTGAAGATGCAAGGACTGAATCTGCCCTAGCACCTAGAACTAGCCCAATAGGCATCTGAATGAACATGGAACTTGGATACGTGCAACCAATGAAGGCACACATGGGAGGAAGCCCCCTCCCCAAGGGGATCACACATGCCTGAGCCCTCTTTCACCTTTAATGTTTCCAGTTGGTTCACCATTAATATTCAATGTATAATTGGCTGTGGTGACACACGCCTTTAACCAAGTGATCATTTTGGAATGGAAATTCATGCAAGTCAGAGTATCCCATAGAAATTCCCATCTGACATTGTCATATGCTTTCATGATGTCCACTTTCATGGTACACTTGGGAGAGGAAGTGGACCTGTGATACCCATGCATGATTTCCTGCGTGAGGAAAATATTATCAGCTATTTTTTTTTTTTTTGGGTAAATAAGCTTGAAATTAAAAGAGGCTAAGCGAATGTACAGCCTACAAGGGGCATACCCCAGGGAGGACAAAGAAAAGAAAAGAAAAGGAAAAGAAAAGAAAATTGCGTGAAACAAAGGGATGGCCACAAGGGCTACATGAGGGTAAGTAGGGGAAATACAAGATAATCAAGTACAAGATAAGCAATTGATGCAGTGACAAAGATGTAAAGCTTGAATATCGTGCAGCAAATGGGAGAAATTATGCAGTCGAGTAGTAATATTCTTGCTTAGCACAGCAGTAAAGTATATTGCCCAGAATAAGCACATGAGCAACCAGATTCTGGAAAAATTTTACAAGGTTCCGTTTGAAGTTTGATGATCCCAGAAACGTCACAGGTTCACAAACACAGAATAGAGCATCATACTGCAGCAATGTATGACAGAATGCAGCAAAAAGCACCTGTAGCAACCACTAGCAGATCGGACCGAGAAGCAATCAATAATAGCAGCAGTAGATTGTACCATACGGCTGGACGCAGCAGCAAGCATAACTGAAATTTCTGGCAACTAAATTAACAAGTTTCTGTACTACATGAGACACTAAACCGCACCTGGGTTTTCTCAGATTTCGTAAATTTTGCAGCATCTGGTTTGAAAAACTTCCCAGATGTAGTAACAATTCTCAGGATTCATAACAAATGTAATACATAACAGGAGTAATAACACATCTACAGCAGCTCTGCCCATGGAATTGGCAGTCCACAACATTGAGAGATGAAGCACCTACACTGAATTTCCAGATTTATCAAACAACTCTGGACAGATTAAGGCCGATCCCTGCAATACCGAAAACTGGGGCAGCAGCAGCAGATTGGTGTAATGCAGTATGCTCAAAAAAATAGCAGCAGATTGAGATCATACTACACATCAGTGACTCACATAGGCAGCAATAAAGTAGCATAGCAATATGGGTTAAGTTATCACAATGAGTATGGGCCACACCCCAGCAGAATAACCTGATGGAGACTGATCTCCCACCCATCAGAATAACCTGATGAATACCTTCCAAATGAATCCACAAATAGTCAGTAAACAACATTCAGAGCTACAGCAAGAAAGAAAACTCCCCTTAGTGGTACGAGGAGGATTTTTGCCTGGCAATTTTTTTAGCCTTCTTTAGCTGCTTTTTTGATCTTCCGGACGTTGGTAAGTCACTCGAGTAGCACTCAAAGGGACTTATGATTGGAGAGGAAGGACTTAGGTAGCCAGACTTCATCTTCAAACTTAAAATCATTGATGCAATCAGAAACGGGGTCCTTATCTGGCGGGTATAGGATGATCCAATAATTGAGCATCCTCCTCTTGGCTCTCCTTATCAGGAGGGGTGACCTCCTCCAAAACGTGGTAAGAATTGGCGCTGAGCTTGTGTAACATAGAAGAGTCAATGTTGGTTTTAGAAGCATTGGATTTAGGATGAAGGGATGGGGCAACAACTTGGACATAAGAGTCAATTGGGGCAGGAGTTGGATGTACAGATGAACCTTGGACCACCAGGGATGGAGTGGCTCTAAAAGGAGTCACTGAGACTGATTGGAGGAGTATAGTTGAAGGTTTGGGAGTAGTCTGAGTAGTAATTGATGGTGGGTTAGTGGAGTCCAGCGGATGATGGGAATGGGATACAGAGGTAGCATTCCTTTTGCCCATAATTCTGTGATCTGCCTTCACTGAACCTCTGGTACTACTAGGTTTTGGAGAGGTTAGAGAAGATACCACTCCACTGGTAACAACATCCAGAGCTGTGCTACCTCCCAAATCCAATGCCTTATGAACCTGATGCTGAATCATTGGATCCTTGTTGGATATGTGGACTCTATTACCAACTGCTTGCCAATGCTCCACCGGATTGGTAGGAGTAGGGCCAGGTTTAGGGAGGCGTTTATGGCCAAACACCTTGCACTCTGAGCACGTAGGGGGAAGCCATTGATACTCCACCCTAATGCTAACAGATTCTCCATTAGCCCTTACCACTATAACATCAGGGAGGTCGTCATTTGCAGAAATTTCAACACAAACCCTAGCAAAATCCAATCTTTTCTTGCCCGCAGTAGCTTCATCAACATGGATAGGTTTTCCAATGGAGCTGGCAATACGACTAAATCCGGCCGCAGTCCAACATTCCAGAGGAAGTTTATGCAATTTGACCCAAACTGGGATTGATGTAGGATTTTTGGTTGTGGGGATCAACATCCTTTTCCAGTCGGTAAGGACCAAGTAACGACGAGAAAAGAAATAGGGGCCCCCCAAAGACCTCCTGCAATTTGGAAACCTCATCCCTAAATTCAAAGAAAAAACATGCCCCTATCTGTTTAATGGACCTCGGGGCATTGTCCTTCCAAACAGATCGGGCAGTAGCACATAGCAGGTTGTAGGGCATCTTGCCATCCAAAAAATAACCAATCAGGCAGTGATCCCATGAACTAGAATCAACATCAGAATCATCTAAATCTACTATAGCTTCCTTACCTTGTTGCAAATCAGGAAAATGCTCTAATTTCAAATTTTTAGACGGAGCTTGAGCCTTAAACAGAGAAGCCCAAATCTGAGTTTTACCTGGGTTATTCACAGCTTGTGGCTTGGTATGGGAAACCTGATAAGGGGGTTTGTCCTTGACTTCAACTAAATCTCCTTCGAGATTCACCTCTGCACTGGATGAAGCTGCATCTGGCTTGGAGTTCTCCTCCCGCACCTGGAGGATGTGAGATTTGAGTTGGGAAAGGTTGACGTTGACCCCAGACTTGAGCATTTCGTCCTCAATCAAATGAACCAATGATGATATACGGTCCTCACAAGCTAGGTTTTGACCTTCTCTTTTTGAAAGATCGGGAAGATTTGATTCTTGAGCTTGACCATCAGGATGGCTTACACGAATAGGGTTTTGCAGCTGTTGACCCTTGGAAAAATGTGAGGTATTCGAAGTACTGGAAGAGTTAGGTTTTGCTGGACTGCGAAAATTTGAGGATATATATGGCCATGAATGGAGATTTAGGGGTTTTGGAGATGAAGGTTTAATCGGAGTTGAGAAGTTCGAGACAGTGTTTTTTTTTTGGGTAAATAAGCTTGAAATTAAAAGGGGTTAAGCGAATGTACAGCCTACAAGGGGCATACCCCAGGGAGGACAAAATAAAAAGAAAGAAGAAAAAGAAAGAAAAGAAAAGTGCGTGGTCCCCAGCACAACCCGCCGGGGTGGGAAAATAAGAATTACTGGCACATCCTGCCAGCATAGGTGTAATAAGCAAAAGCAATAAATGAAGCAGGTAAATGTTCAATGCTATGCACAACCCGCAATGCTAGGATAATAGCAAATCATGCACATAATTGGGTAACATGTAGTGGGTCCAAGAAGGCCCCAATGTATGAAATGTGAGTTCACCCGTGCTCGCGTCCCATTAGCCTAGCTATCCCAAAGGAAAGAGCGGCATCAGGGACATGAGCACGGGCGTGCAGAATAGTCATATCTAAGTGGTGATATATATGGAACAACCCGTAACAGTGGAAGTAACGGTAGCTGAGCAGCCCAGACGAAATGAGATAAGCCTCTAGCAGTTCGGCAAGCAAATATACCCAAGGGAACCCTCCCATAGCACCCTTACACTGAACACATGCCTAGTTTGCTACTCGCTCCAAACATCAAAGTCTAGGCTCCAAAGACATCAGGCTTCCTCTGTTATCGGTGACTGTCCCTATTGGTTGCAGATGAGATCCAATCCAAAGTAAGAGTACCCCGCAGTGATATCAAATAGACAAAGATAGGACTAAGGACAGGGTGGAATCCCAAGTCAAGCTAAAGATCGTGATAGACAGAGTCAGCCCCAGAAGATACCTCCCAGACCAGAGAAACCAAGGCCACCACTATGTAACATCCATTGGTGATCTCCGCCCTCGGACCCTGAACACACACAATCAACCACAAGGTGCAACTATCTCGTCCATCATCCTCCACATACGGAACATAAAAAGTGCCCCCTTTAACAATGGAGACAACAAATGCAGAGCAGCTCAGACCAAATGAGATGAGCCTCTGACAGTTCGGCAAGCAATAAAACCACGGGTACCCTCCCATAGAACTCGTATACTGAACACATGCCTAGTCCGCCACCCGCTCCAAACATCATAGTCCAAACTCCAAACTCATCGTCTCTCCAAAGTTTCCAATAGGAGAAAATAGATCCATAAATGTGTAAGCTCACCCACTGGACGAACCAACTGACCCTCACCTGTGGAAACAATAATAACAGAGAATCCCCGAAACAAGTGTGATAAGCCCCTGGCATTTCGGCAAGCAATAAATCCCAAGGGAACTGTCCCCAAAGAACCCTGTACTGAACACATGCCTACTACACCACTCGCTCCTAACACCGTGATCCAAGATCCAAGGTCAACATACATCCACAAATATTGGGTCGACAGTCCACCTAGTGAGTCACCTAAGAGAGAGCCATAGCCTTCTCTTTAATTTTGTCAAACCAGGGAACAAAAGAAAGTCCCCAATATATAAATCGGCCGTGGCCGTTAGCAACTTAAGCTTGTTCCAAACGTAATCATAATAGGACTTGAATACTTCAACAATGGCACACTAGCAGAACCAGAACCAATACGGAATTACCCCTTATGCCGTGACAATAATGACACCTAACAAAGAGAACTAGAACGCAAATGCACAATTGGAAGCTATAACGTAAATCCCAAAATGAACCTGTAAGGATCTTAAGAACCATGGTAGAATAGAGTACACTGAACACGAGAGCGAACACCGATTACGCAACACGCAAACCTGCAAAGAACCGGTTTGCTCACAGTTCTCGATTCTAAGAACTAATTCAAAGAACTGATTTTCGTGGTGCAACCACCAGAAAGTAACACTATCAGTACTGCCCAGAGAATGGCAGCCCACAATTGAATAAAAGACTCACTACTAGATGCAAATTGACTAATCTGACAGTATAACAACATACAGGATGATGCATAGCATGCGTGCAACCACAAGGGTTACCTTTAACTCACTGCAAACTGACTGGAAATTACGTGAACTCCCATCTAGGTTTGATTTCAACCAAGAGACCAGAACAGTCCCTCGAGTTTTGTCCAGACCTTATGTGTGGTGAAGATTTACACAGCAATACCTCGACCAGATGAGTCACGGTGAGGCTCCAAGATTCCTTTCTCTAAAACAAACCCAGACGAGGGTGTGTTCCACAGATCCCCTTCTGAAAACTCCGAGACCCATTTTGCTGCGAGACCAGATACACTTGAAGCTCCGAGACCCATCCATCTGCATCGAATCCCTAACAAAAGTGAAATTACTCGAACCCAGCACCGAGACCTGATTCTGTTGTTGATGCTTGTTGATCGAATAGGGACCCAAGAAGACCCAGCTTTGATAGACCCAGTTTCTGTGTCGATAATATTTGAATTTGTCAAACCGAGAGAACCCAAAGTACTCGGTGTTGTATAAATCGTACTCTGGGATGGATTTCCTCAGAAGTGCTTCAATCGATTGACCCATGGTAGAGCTCCTATACCCATTGGAGCAGATCTAGGTTGAGTGGCCTGCAGAAGACGATCGACCCAAAGTTGAGCAGATCCCCTTTTTGAGTTGTTGTGTGTTTGAGTGAATCTCGAACCCCCTTTGATGAACCCACATACCGGAGAAGAGGAACTAAACCCAGATCCCCTTTGAGTTGCTGTTTGGTTTGTGGTTTCTCGAGAACTGAGTTCCCCTAGATGAAGAAATATTCATCCTCAAACAGAGGTTTGAGGAGAGAAATCAAAAAAATATTGGGTGAATCAGAGTGTTTAATCTCCGGATCAGACCTGTTGTGGTGGGTTTTTGGTTGGGGAGTGCATTCTCTCTCTATTTCTAGAGAGAGAAGCTCTCAACCCACTCAGATCCCCATGTCTGTTTTTTTTCGAGACAGTGTTTGATTGCGAGATCTGAAGGAGACCTCGGTTTCTCTTGTGGAGATCGATGGAGTCGACGGTTTGCGAACCCAGACCTCCCGAGAGGGAATGATTGATGTCTTCTATGGCTGTTTTCAGATCTGCCATTGTTGTAGCTGGTGTAGCCTCCATGGTCGAAGGTGTGGAGTTGGTGGTTGGTTGAAGAACCCTAGCATTTGTCTGTTGAGGAGAGACGAATGTTGTAGCTCCGAGACCAACAGTCCTAGAGTTTGACCCGCCGGCCAAGGTAGAGTCTTCCATCTCACGGGGAACGCGAAGATCGGCAGACCTAGGACTTCAATCGCCTGGAAATCGCCTAATCGCCTGAGAAGACAGCTGACGTCATGTTTGTTTTTAAGGTAGAAAGAATTGACTGCTAACAAAAAATAACCGCCCTTTTTTTATCAGCTATTCTCCTGCCTTTAACGAACCCAGATTGAACTGGATCAATGAGATCCGGGAGGGCATTCTGAAGTCTTCCAGCAAGAATCTTAGCAATGCATTTATAAACCACATTGCAGCAAGATATCCGGGCATCAAAAACCCAAGGTTCTGCTTGGTTCTGGTTCATCATGGGACGTGGTGGTCCCTCATCATCAGTAATGGGTTATATTAAAGCTCCTCACAACAACACCTTGGGCGAGTCATGGCGTTGAATACAAGTCACGGCGTCCAACAAACAGCCCACTTATGGGTCACGCCCATTTATGGGTCACGCCCATTTATGGGTCACGCCCATTTATGGGTCCATCTACTACTGCAACGTTCACGCCCTACTCATAGCTCCCATTATGATGGTTCTAGAAGGGTTGAAGAACTAATCCAGAGGAAACTAACTGATGAGCAGAGATTGGCAATGGTGCAAACTGTTACTGATGCTGAAATTAAAGATATATTTCTGAGTATGAACCCTAAAAAAGCACCTGGTCCTGATGGCTATAATGCTGGTTTCTTCCAAAAAGCATGGCCCATTATTGGTTATGAAGTTATAGCAGCAGTCAAAAGCTTCTTTAGGTCTAGCAAAATGTTAAGGAAAGTCAATGCTACTGTGGTGGCTCTTGTCCCTAAGGTCCCCAATCCTTCTAAAGTTGGTTACTTTAGACCCATTTCCTGCTGTAACACCATCTACAAGTGCATTGCAAAAATCCTTGCTACAAGACTTCAGAGTGCTCTTCCTCTCCTTATTGATCCGGTCCAATCTGGGTTTGTTAAGGGTAGGAGGATTGCTGACAACATTTTTCTTACTCAGGAGATTATGCATGGCTACCATAAGTCCTCTTCTACACCCAAATGTGCTATGAAGGTGGACATTATGAAAGCTTATGACAATGTTAGATGGGAGTTCCTTTGGGATGTCCTTCTAAGCATGAATTTTCATCCCACCATGATCAAATGGCTACAAGCATGTGTGACCACCGCTAGCTAGCTATACACTCAATATTAATGGGGAGAACACTAGCTCCATTGAGGGGAGAAGGGGCCTTAGACAAGGTGGTCCTCTCTCTTCTTATCTCTTTGTTATAGTCATGGAGATCCTTACTGCATCTTAAGAGAGAAATCAATGCGGACTAATTTCCACTATCATTGGAAGTGTAGTCGAAAAGAATCATTAATCTTCGCTTTGCGAGATGATCTTATGATCTTCTCGCAAAGGAGACATTGGCTCACAAACACATCCATACGGCTCTCATGGAGTTTGAATCCTTGTCCGGATTGAAACCTAGTCCTAATAAAAGCCACGTCTTCTTCTCTCGGTGTAGATGCATCCACTAGAAGAGGTATACTTGAATGTGCTTGGTTTCATTGAAGGATATTTGCCTGTTAAGTACCTTGGTGTACCTCTTCTATCAACCAAACTTACTTATTTGGATTGTAAGCCTATGGTGGATAGGATTATATCCAAAACTAAGTCCTGGACTAATAGGGATTTGTCCTATCTTTGGGAGAATTCATTGATAAAAATGTCTTGTTTTCCATGCAAACTTACTGGACTTCTCTGTTCATACTACCTAAGAAGGTTATTAGGGAGGTGGAGTCTGTGTTAAGAGCATTTCTCTGGACTGGTCCTGACCTTAAGACGACAGGGGCTAAAGTTTATTGGGAGCACCTTTGTGCTCCCAAGGAGGAAGGTGGCCTTGGGTTCAAATCAATGCAAATATGGAACAAGGCTGCAATTTCTAAACACATCTGGTTTCTCATTTCGGGAGGTGAACAGTCAATGTGGTGTCAGTGGGTAAAGTCCTACTTACTCAAAGGTAAGAGCTTTTGGCAAGTTAAAGTGCCTAGCAGCCCCTCTTGGACCTGGAGGAAGCTTCTTAATCTTAGGTCTACTGTCCACCCCTATATCAAGGTTGCTATAGGGGATGGTCAAAACACCTCCCTCTGGTACGACAACTGGCACCCAATGGCCCTCAAACTGATTGTCTACTGGCTCAGTGGAATATTGTTCCTAGTTGACTATATGGCAGGAAATGGGTGTTCATTTTATCCATGCATTGTGTTATATCTTATGGTGTCTTCTGTTTAGCTCCAGTTCAGAAATGCAGGTTCATAACAGGTTCAGTCCAAGGCTTAAGCAAGGACTTAACAGGGGTTTGTTGTATCCTGTTTGGTTGCTTTGTCTCCTTGGAAGGAGGCATTCCATGGTTGATACTTTGATACTGTCTCCAAGGATGGAGGCAATCCTTGTTTATTTTTTCTGTCTCCAAGGATGGAGGCAATCCTTGTTTATTTTTTCTGTCTCCAAGGATGGAGGCAATCCTTGTCTTTCATTTCATAACTGTTGATTGTTCTTCATTTTATAAATGCTATTTTGCATGCTTCACTGCTGTTGTCTGCTGCTTTGATACTGTTGTACACTTTTTTTTTTGGATAAACCAGCTTGAAAATAAAAGGGGAAAAAGAATATACAGCCTACAAGGGGCATACCCCAGGAGGACAAAACAAAATAAAGAAAAAAAAACAGGAATAACAACAAGCCAAAGGCAAAATAGCAGGCCAAGAGGCTACAGTGTAATGTAGGGAAAGGAAAGCAAAGGCTAAAATACACATAAGAACCTAAGGAAATGTAGATGGGAATCAAAACCACCTAGCAGATGGGCTAAAATACACTTTGCTGCTGCACTCTGCCAATCTGGGCAGTTTCTACCGCTGGTGCCGTCACCTAGCCATGGGGGGTTGTCCCTAGGCATGTTTGTTCCCCTTGGGGAGGGGGCTTCCTCCCGCTTCCTAGCCTTGGGGGGATGTCCCTTGGCATTGCACTGTATTTACCACTAGTTTAGCTAGTCAAGTGAAGGATATCTGCCTTCAACAACAGTCAAGCTCAAAACAAATCACAATCCAAGGGATGTCCTCAACATACAGCAGTTTGCTGTAGCATTGTCACCAAGTTCCAAGTCAGCATACTGCTGCTTCTTACAATTATGCTACCTGCTGCAGAGTCTGCTATTGGAATTCTGCCTCTATCTCCTTCTTTTCTTTTCTTTTTTCAGCTGCTGCTGTATTGGCAATGGCTGGCACCTTGAGGGTGCTCCTAGTACGAACGGGTCATGGCGAAATTTTCAAAATCCGTAATCCCAAGTCTGAATGTCTCTATGTCATGCCATGGTTTTATGCCGTGTGCCCAAGTCCTGTATTTTCAGCATCTATGCTTAGTAGATATTCCCTATTACTCCTCATGTAGCCTTTGGGCCTTCCCTCATTTTGTTGCCGGTTGGCTTAGTTTTTTCTTCTTTTTTCATTTTTTCATTTTGTCTCCTGGGGTATGCCCCTTGTAGGCTGTATATCCGTTTAGCCCCTTTTTATTTTCAAGCTTAATTATCCAAAAAAAAAAAAAAACGTTCACGCCCATTTATGGGTCCATCTACTGCAGTTCATCTCAAGGAGCTGCAGTTACACAACTCTGTTCTCCGGGTAAGCTTCTCACAGAAACACTTCGACTTTGGGGATTTACCTTCTGATATCTGGCTCTTCCTCTGCGCTTCAGTTCCCTTTCGTTATGTGGAGATGGTGTCACGGCGGAGGGGGTAATACCATATGGGTTCCTGGTTCAGTTATGGTGTGCCGAATATTGAAGTTGGTTCTCTTTGTCTGCTTATGCGTCTGGTTGAAGCTTGCTGCTGGAGACTCTATTCCCATTCTGTGGTGACAAGGTATTTTGGTTATCTTAACTCAAGCAATTTCGATTTAAAAAATAAAAAATATATTTTCGAGCCATTTCCTGATCTCATTTAGGGAAGAAGGAGAGTGCCATCCACGCCCTACTGCGTGTGGGCAATGCAATTACCGAGAGAGGGGTATGGTCAAATCTCGGGAACACCGGATACAGCTGTAAACCACTTTTGTTTTGTTGCTATCAATGTGTTGATATTTTCTGCATGGTGGGCCCACGTCTGCCCGATATGTTGATGTCAAAAGCAAAGATCTCTGTCATTATACACGCACAGGACTCCTCACCACAATTCAAATGCAAAAGTGAGCTTGGGCCCACAACCCCAAAATGAGCCGGTTCTATTTTGATTTTATTAGTTATGCTAATAGGTTGAAGTAATTGGCTAAAGGTCATTAAAAGAGCTACACTTGGAAAGTTGGGTCCCATTCTGGAGAATCTAATGAGATGTACGAGCTTTGAAAGGAGCGTGATTCTGGTGGGTACACGCAAAATCTGTACATGCCGACTTAAGCCCCTTCGTGGGACCCTTATATTACACCATGTGGGATTCATTTTTGGTTCTGGGCTGACATGTTTTAGAGCCACAGTGTAATAGATCTAATTTTACTGCTTTATGCTTATTATACCCACCCGACGGGTTGTGCTGGACCTCATATTTTCCCACCCCGGCGGGTTGTGCCGGGGAGTACGCAATTTTTCATTTCTTTTCTTTATTTTTGTTTTGTCCTCCCTGGGGTATGCCCCTTGTAGGCTGTACATTCGTTTAACCCTTTTTAATTTCAAGCTGGTTTATCCAAAAAAAAAAACTTTGGAAGGATTAGGGACTTTGGGCACAAGTGCCACAGTGGTGGCATTAGCTCTACTTAAAAGTTTCCCAGACCTGAAGAAGTTTCTGATTGCTGCTGTAACCTCATGACCAACTATATGCCACGAAATTACCCAAAAAAACTATATGCCACGTCTTCTGAAAAAACTTAGCATTATAGCCATCAGGGCCTTATTGGGATTGAGACTCATGAATACATCCTTAATCTCACAGTTGGAGATTTTTTTTTTTTGGGTAAATAAGCTTGAAATTAAAAAGGGTTAAGCGAATGTACAGCCTACAAGGGGCATACCCCAGGGAGGACAAAATGAAAAGAAAGAAAAGAAAAGTGTGTGGTCCCTGACACAACCCGCCGGGGTGGGAAAATAAGAATTACCGGCACATCCCGGCAGCATAGGTGTAAATATGCAAAAAGCAATAAGTGAAGCAGATAATTGTTTAATGCCATGCACAACCCGCAAGGCTAGGATAATAGCAAAACATGCACATATTTGGGTAGCATGTAGTGGGTCCAAGAAGGCCCCAATGTATGAAATGTGATTTCGCCCGTGCTCGCATCCCATTAGTGGTGAAAATGTCAAATGCCTCCCCAAAGTAAGGGAGATACGAAGAGCGATGAACACATCAACTCATATGTTTAAGATCCGTCCAACCTCCACTACGGTAGTAACAACAACAGAAACACAGCGCCAAGGGTAAGAGTCTCTGATGGAACACCGGCAAAAGCCCAAGGGAACCCCCCATAGACCCTACACAGGACACAAGCCTAGTCCACCCGAAGCTGCAACACCCTCATCCAAGCTCCACAGTCGTCATAATAACCCATAAGAGATAGAACAAGATCATGAAAGTAAAAGAATCGCCCGCGGTGTTATCAAATACAAGGATAGGCTAGGGGTAGGTGAACTCCCCAACCAAGCTAAAGATCATGAAAGACAGAGCCAGCCCCAAGTAATAATCCCTTGATCAGAGAAAACCAAGACACCACTATCTTATAGCAATCTCTGCCGTCGGGCTCTGTACACACACAATCACCCAAACGGTGCAGCTATCCTATTCCATAAAACCCCACACACGGTAAACGTAAGAGTGCCTCCAGTAATGGTAATGGTACACACAAAAGGAATACGGGGTCAGAAGTAGATGAGACCTCTGAACCGTGCTATGGTCGAACCATGACTAGAGTCAGCCCTAGAGTATACTCCGTGCCCTTCGGAGAACCCCAGCCCACAGAAACTTGGCCCATCAAACCTAAGTAACCATGCCTTCGGACCTAAGTCAATCTCCACCAAACGCCGAAAACCAGCCACAACCAGACTCCAATTGCACAACCAAACCAAGCAAGAGAAAATAGAACAAAGTGTCCCCTGTAATGACAGCAGTACTCGCAAAAGGAACTCGGGGTCAGAGGTGGATGAGACCTCCGAACCGTGCTAAGGTAGAACCATGACTAGAGTCAGCCCTAGAATATACTCCGTGCCCTTCGGAGAACCCCAGCCCGCAGAAACTTGGCCCATCAAACCTAAGTAACCACGCCTTCGGACCTAAGTCAATCTCCACCAAACGCCGAAAACAGCCACAACCAAACTCCAAATGCTCAACTACTACCAAGCAAGAGAAAATAGAACAAGTGTTGTGTGAAGAACATATAAATCGGCCATGGCCATTAGCAAGTTGGGCGATCTGATTATGGCGAACAATACTCCTCCTCCCATGGATGATCTTGGCTCAATAGCGTTGGACTCCGTTGTAGTCAACATGAAACGGTTAGACAATACCCATCTTGCAACCAACAAACCCAGGTATGAAGCAAAGCGATCTCAGCTTCACAACAATACCCGCATCTCGGGTGCTACGTATACTACTCCTACCAAGTTTTCCCCATCCCACACCATCCCATGTAGTCAGAGCCTCTCAGATCTAGGCGAAATTGACTCGAACCCTCCTATCTCAAAAAACCCTAGTTCTGTAGCACCCATTCCACCAGATTCACCGTTCGTTGGTGGTTCCCGAAACACTAATACTCCCTCTCTTCAATACTCACCCAAACCTAGTTTTGCCCAATCCAAATGCGTCTTCCCTCGGAGATCCGAATCGGGGTCCAAAGAATCCTACCTCCCCATCTCCGTACGAACCTAATCCAAATGCAAAGAAACCACTCTCAAATCCTCAAACCCTCTAGTTCTAGCCCGGCTGCAAGAATCGGCCGAGGTTTTTCAACGCGAGGTCATACCCAAGCTAGGGAAGATCGCATATCGTCCACTCGGTTCGGTCCGCTTGAGGATGAAATGCTCAAGTCCTGGAGTTAAGGTTAACCTATCCCATCTCAAATCTCACATTCTTCAAGTGCGGGAGGAGTACGCTTGTGATGCAAAAACCTCCGGTGTTGAGGTGAACCTCGAAGGGGCTTTTGTTGAGGTTGAAGACAATCCTACTCATCAACCAATCCCTGCAGTTCCAGCTCCTGTGACTTTCCCAGGTAAATCCAAGAATTGGGCTTCTCTGTTTAAGGCTCAAGCTCCGTCTAGAAATATGAAATTAGAGCATTTTCCTGACATGCAACGAGGTAAGGATGCTATTGTGGACTTGGATGATTCTGATGTAGATTCCAATTCATGGGATAATTGTTTGCTTGGTTATTTTCTTGATGGCAAGATGCCCTACAATCTGCTGTGTGCTACTGCCCGTTCTGTTTGGAAGGATAATGCCCCTACGTCTATCAAGCAGATAGGGGCTTGTTTCTTCTTTGAATTTAGGGATGATGCTTCTAAAATGCAGGTGTTGGAAGGAGGCCCATATTTCTTTTCCCGGAGATACTTGGTGCTTACCGACTGGAAAAGGATGTTAGTCCCTACCACTAAACACCCTTCATCAATTCCAGCTTGGGTCAAACTTCATAAACTGCACCAACACAGGGTTGAGAGCTTCTCTCTCTAGAAATAGAGAGAGAATGCACTCCCCAACCAAAACCACAACAAAATGCGTCTGATCCCATCAAAATTTTTACACAACTACCAAACTTCTGTTTGGTATTTCATGAAAGCAAACTCCAGGCGTCCCTCGGATCTGGTTCGTGTTCCTTACATGGGCTGGACAATATGGGATCTGGGTTTATTTTCCAGATTACAAGATGGGGTTTTTTTTTCTCATCCTTCAAGAGTTCAAGACTTAAATGTCTGATCATATAAGTGGGTCAATACCCACTCAGATATCAATTCCAGATCTTCCAACGTGTTTTGTGGAGATGGAGCTTACAACACAGCCATCAATCATTCAAATCCATGGAGCTCATTCACTGGATGGAGCTCCATTTCCTTGAGTCTGTGTGTTTCTTCTCTGCGGAGACCACGGAAACAGGTAACAAATTCCACCGTGAACCACCTGTTATGCTTACCACAGAGGCGTTTGAGTTTCCAGAGTTCACCCTCTGAACAGACTCTACCGCGGCAGCTAAGTTCCTCCCGTTAGGTGTTGTTAGTGGCACGACAGTGAGGGTAATACCACATCCGGTTCTGGTTGCTAAGGTGGGCTCACAGGAGGGGGTCTTCATTTCTCGTATGCATCTGTTATAGCTGGGGTTTAGGTGGGATATTCTCCTGGGTTTACCTGGATTCAGTTGGCGTCCTTGTCTTCGGTTTTCCGGTGGTATTTGGTAATGGTAATCCAGTGAAGAAGAGGAGAGTGAGACTCACTCTCCCTTTGCAAGTGGGTTAAGTTTCACGTGCACCAAGTCCTGTCCATTCGGTGCAGGGTACTTCACATAGCTGTCCCACTTTCTCTTATGCATTTAAAGTGTATCAATTTATTTTGGAGGGAAAGTAAGATATCAATTAACCAGTGGTCTATGGACCCACCTCAAGTTGAGAAAGTCAAGTGAAGGGTGGGCCCAAAGTCCTTTTTCGGGGTCATTACACGCAAAGAAGGGCTGTCACTACAAGCAACAATGCTGATGGGCATATGTGGGGGCAGCATTACACGCAAATAATGGTGCAAAAATGGTGGGCCCATATTTCAAATCTCAAAAAGTGGTGCAAGTTGAAAAAAAGGGGAAGTCCCCTCAATGGTGGGCCCATATATTCACGTAAATGGTCCATTACATACACAATGGGTTTTCCCACAAAATCGAAAATATGTTGTAAAGAGGGGACCACGGTCCTCTCGTTGGACACTCACGCCAGGTTCTGCGGCTGACTACCAATTGCACCTTTTGGTCAAATCTCTTTTGGTTCGTTTGGAACAAATGTGCACCAGGAATGGGATAATCTGTTACACCATGTGGGTCTCAATTTTTGTTATGGGCTGATATGTTCAGAGCCTCAGGGTAATCGATTTAATTTACTGCTTTATGCTCATTATACCCACCCCGGCGGGTTGTGTCGGGGAGTACGCAATTTTCTTTTCTTTTCTTTCTTTTAATTTTGTCCTCACTGGGGTATGCCCCTTGTAGGCTGTACATTCGCTTAATCCCTTTTATTTTCAAGCTAAATAACCCAAAAAAAAAAAAAAAAACTTCATAAACTTCCATTGGAATGTTGGACTGCGTCTAGCTTTAGTCGCATTGCCAGCTCTATTGGAAAGCCTATTCACGTTGATGAAGCTACTGCTGGTAAGAAAAGGTTGGATTTTGCAAGAGTGTGCGTTGAAATTTCAGCAATTGATGACCTTCCAGAAGAGATAGTGGTAAGGGCTAATGGAGAAGCTGTCTCAATTCGAGTGGAATATCAGTGGCTTCCCCCTAAGTGCTCTGAGTGCAAGGTGTTTGGCCATAAGTGTTCTCCAAAAGCTGCTAGAGATAATATTAACATTTCCAATAAGGACCCCATCACTCAACATCAGGTACAGATGGCATTGGAGAAAGGTGGGAGCATAGCTTTAGATGCTGTTACCATAGAAGTGGCTTCATCTTCACCTCTTCCTAAAACTGTTAAAACCTCACCTCTTGCTGCAACCACAGAAGTTGTGCTTTTGGAAGCTAACGGTTCTGGGGAGGACCTTGAGTCCTCTGAAGAAATTGAAGAGATCATAGCTGACACTTGTTGTTCGTTGGGTCTCACATCATCCACTTTGAGAGCACAAATTGAGGGAGGCAGTGGTAGTGGGAAGTTGGTAGACGACCTTGTGCCTGGAGAAGACTTTAGAGTGGTCTCCAACAAGAAGAAAAAGAAAGGGAGAAACAAAGGGGTGGCCTCTTTCACCCCTAATAAAGGGAGGTAAGTATCCTCCTTAATTTTGCTTGGCAGCTATTAATTCTTCCTATTTATGTGCCTTTTTGTTACTATGTCTTTATATATTAATCCTCTTCATTTTGGGTGTTGGAATATGAGGGGCCTTAATGACCCCATCAAACAAAAAGAGGTCAGATTTTTTGTTAACAAAAATAAATTATCACTTTTGGGCCTTGTGGAGCATAAGATTAAGGAATCCAACTCGTCTAGAATTTTGAAATCTATGCTCCCCTTTTGGGATTTTGCTCATAATTATACTCATTCTCCTAATGGTAGAATTATTGTAACCTGGGACCCTTCTATTGTCCATGTAAGTGTCCTTGGCTCCTCTAGTCAAGCTATCCATTGCAATGTTCAATCTCTCTCTGGGGATGTTCAATTCCTTGCCACTGTTGTCTATGGCTCTAATTTCTATTGTGAGAGGAACGAACTTTGGCAGTCTCTCACTTCTTGGAGGAGTCCTACACCTTGGATCATTCTAGGTGATTTCAATGCCATTAGATCTCAATCTGATAAGATGGGTGGCGATTGTCATTGGCCTCCCCACATGGAGGACTTTAACAAATGCATCTCCCACAATGATCTTGATGATTTGAAATATTCTGGTTGTCACTATACTTGGTCTAATAAACAAGCTTCCTCGCATTTTGTTTCCACTAAGATTGATAGAGCTCTTGTTAATGAGCATTGGATGAGGACTTTTCCTTGTTCGAGTGCTCATTTCCTTGCCCCTGGCATCTCAGATCACTCTCCTATTGTTGTGTCCATGATCCTGGACACTAAAAAGATTAAAAAACCTTTCAAGTTCTTCAATTTTTTGGCTGACCATCCTGACTTCATCTCTATTGTCCAAAGTGTCTGGAGAAGAGTCATCATTGGCAATCCCATGTATGTTGTGTGTACCAAACTTAGACTCCTTCAGGATGAGCTCAAGAAACTTAACTCTAGGGATTACAGTGATATCTCTACCAGAACACTGGACACCAAGCAAAAACTGGAATCTATTCAACTAGAGTTGGGTTCCGATCCATCCAATTCTTCCAAACAGATACAGGAGAAAGAGTTGTATAGACAATATATTCAGTTGGCTAGAGCCGAGGAGAGCTTTGCTAGTCAAAAGTCTAGGATTCAATGGCTCAGACTTGGGGATCATCTCCCAAAAAAGAAACAGGGGTAAGATTACTAGTCTTGTTCTTTCTGATGATAATCTTACTCATGATCCCCTGGCCATTAAAGCTGCTTTCGTTGATTTTTACACTAACTTGCTCGGCAAACCCCACTCATCTCAGTACTCTGGTTCCACCAGAGTTAATCAGCTAGTTACTTCAAAGCTCACCAATGACCAGAAGGTTGCTATGGTTTCTGATATAACTAATCAGGAGATCAAGGATACTTTCTTGTCCTTGAACCCTAACAAAGCCCCTGGCCCTGATGGCTACAATGCTGACTTCTTTCAAAAGACCTGGCATATTATTGGGCATGAAGTCACCTCCGCTGTGAAGAATTTTTTTAGATCTGGCAAACTTCTCACTAAGGCAAATTCCACATTCATTGCATTGGTTCCTAAAGTTCCCAATCCCTCAAAGGTTGGGGATTATAGGCCTATCTCTTGCTGTAATACAATCTGGGACTGTCGTCCTCTCACCGAGCAGCGGTTCAACGGGTCGTTCAATAGGGGCTTTGATTCCTCAACCTGGGTCGACTTCATAAGCTTTACCCAGATCTATATTCACTTCAGGTTTGTAAAACCCAACCCAGATTTATATAATCTAGACACCAAATTCGAGTTACTCATCTGGGTTATTCGAATTTACAAAAAAGGGGATCTGGGTTATCCAGTCCCACAGCAAGAATAGATGGGTCCAGATTAAAGTCAAACCGAGAGGAGGCTCAGCGTTTTGGTCGGCGGTCTTCAGTCGGCCAAAAGGGTCATCTTCCACTCACGGAAAACTCCTCTCAACAAACTCCCATGCTCTATTCGGTCTATATCTATCGGTTCTTATCTGGTTTTCATGGTCTTGCGTAAGACCATGGAACCCAGTAAACCCAGTTGCTTGAAGCTCATATCCCATGAACTATCTACTGAGCCTCACACAGAGACTTTTGAGATCGGAGGATCACTTACCAAGTCTCATCCTCTGTGACTTAGTTCCTCCCGTTAGGTGGCGTTTGTCACGGCGGTGGGGGTAATACCACAATGGGTTTCGTTTGCTAAGGTATGCAAGTCGATTCTCGGTTCTCTTGTGCATGTGTTTGGGTTTTACGGTATTGGTGAAAGGGTTATACGGTTAATACTGAAATTTGTTGAAGAAGGAGAGAGTGATATTCACTCTCTCCATTGCATGTGGGCATTCTATTTGTCTAAAAGTACCACCACAACCGAAGGTCCCATTCTGATCCCTCACCCATTAAAATCTTTTGGTTCCAAACGGTACCCAATAGATGGGCCTTTTTGCCCGGAATTTAAACATCTGAATTAACATGGGACCACCCATGTTTGAACTTCAATTCCATCGAATGGGGACCCACATTTATTGGCTTTGGCGTGAAATCACATGGGAGCGTGAAATGCTCAAATCAATTTGTTGATAATCCAAGATTCTTGCATGATCTAATTGGTCAAGATAGCTAAGAGCTCACCAAAAGGGGTCCCTCTTGTTTAGGGATCCTCTTTTGTTACTCGATTTTGTCAAAGTAAACAAAGGAGTGCAAGACGTCTGGATATCCAAATTTCTATTTACTACATTATGCTTTATTACACCTATCCCAAATATGTCTTATTTCGTATTTTCCCACCTCGGCGGGTTGTGCCTGGAACACGCAATTTTTCTTTCTTTTCTTTGTTTTCGTTTTGTCCTCCACAGGGTATGCCTTGAATAGTACAATATTTTAATTTCAATTTCAAGAGATTTACCCAAAAAAAAAGAATAGTCACAATATTTTCCTCACCCAAATCATGAGGGACTATCACAAGCACTCCTCCTCACCCAAATGTGCATTGAAAGTGGATATCATGAAAGCCTATGATAATGTCGGATGGGACTTCTTATGGGATGTCCTCCATTCCATGAATTTCCATCCCCTTATGATCAATTGGATCAAGGCTTGCATTACCACCGCTAATTATTCTCGAGTATCAATGGTGAGATTACTCAATATCATGGGAAAGAGAGGATTAAGGCAGGGAGACCCCTTATCCTCCTATCTCTTTGTTATTGTTATGGAAATTCTCACTCAGCTCCTTAAGGAACAATCTCTCTCTCCCAATTTTCACTTCCATTGGAGGTGTGACAAAACCAAAACTATCAATCTCTGTTTTCTTGATGACTTGATGATCTTTTGTAAAGGAGACCCGAGTTCCATCAAGTGTATTCAAGAGGCCCTCTCTGAATTTGCATCTCTTTCTCGGTCTTGTTCCTAGTCCCGGTAAGAGCAATGCCTTCTTCTCTCGTGTTCCATCCACTGTCAAAACTTCAATTCTTGACACTCTGGGCTTCAAGGAAGGGATCCTTCCTATGAAATACCTGGATGTTCCCCTTATTTCTACCAAGCTCAAGTACTCTGACTGTCAGATTCTTATTGATAAAATCATAGGTCGTACTAAATCTTGGGCCAACAAGTACTTATCCTATCTTTGGTAGAGTACAATTGGTAAAGTCTCATCTGTTCTCAATGCGGACCTATTGGTCTTCCATCTTTATCCTTCCTAAAAAGTCCTGAAGGAAGTTGAATCTATCCTCGAGCCTTCTTTTGGGTTGATGGTGCACCTTAAGCATTCAGGTGCTAAAGTGTCTTGGGAGCATTTATGTTCTCCTAAGAAGGAGGGAGGGCTTGGTTTCAAATCTCTCAGTGTCCTGAATAAAGCCGCAATGTCCAAACACATTTGGTACCTTGTTTCGGTGGTGAGCATCTATGTGGTGCCAATGGGTGAAGTCTTATTTACTAAAGGGAAAAGTTTCGGAGAGTCAAGATGCCCAGTAGTCCTTCTTGGACTTGGAGGAAGCTACTTCAACTTCGTCCCATTATTCAACCCTTGATTCAATACAGATTGGTGATGGGAACACTACCTCACTTTGGTATGACAATTGGCATCCGTTGGGTCCTTTGGTTGAGAAATTTGGTAGACGTATCATTTATGACTCGGTCTTGTCAAGATGCCAAAGTCTCACCATTCTACGAAACAATTCACAAAGTGGCTTTTCCCCATCTCTCGACATGGGAGTTAAATGAGATTAGGAATGCTCTCCCCGCCTCCCGATTCTCCCCATCTCTAATTCTTTAAAGGACTCTTGTAGATGGTCCCTTGGGAGTAATGGAATGTTTTCTATCTCTTCCCTTTGGGATCATCTTAGAACACAGATTCTCCACCATTGGTTGGAATAATGTGGTATGGTTTCATGCCCATATTCCCAAGTGCGGCTGATTAGGCGGCTTGCCATACAAAATAGGTTATCCACAGAGGATAGACTTGTGCTATTTGGCATCAAAAATTCCTCTTGTTGCAGCTTCGTAATGAGGAGGAGAATCATGACCATCTATTCTTTAATTGTCCTTTCACCAAAGAGGTTTGGGACTCGGTTTCTATTAAATCCAACTTCACTTGGCAACCCCAACCTCTCCAAAGTCTTGTTTCTATGTCCAATCATAATGGCAAGGGTCTTAGGAGCACATTGATTAAACTTTCCTTCACGGTCACTCTTTACCACATTTGGATTGAGAGGAACTCCAGAAAATTTCAGAGTGTGCAGCATACAATTCCAACTGTGGTGAGCAAGATTTGCACTGAAATCAGATATAGGTTGATGTCTCTTTCTATGCTGCCCACAGGCCCTTCACCTTTACTTGAATCTTGGAATATAAATACTAACCCCAATTAATATTGTCTCTGTTCCTAACTGTTCCTCAGTGGCAGGTTGTTTCAATTGGCTTTGGCAAATGCGGTGGGGTGTTATGTAATAATGGTCCAGTTGGATAGTTGGTGTATGCAGGTTCTGATTGCATGCATTTTTTTTTGGGTAATTTAGCTTGAAATAAAAGGAGGCAAAAGAATATACAGCCTACAAGGGGCATACCCCAGGGAGGACAAAAGGAAGAAAAAAAACAAAAAAATTGCGTGGAATGGAAAGAAATGGGGAGGCCAAACTTGGCAACATGGGGGACCTAAACGTAGGGGATATCTTCACAAGAAGATATAATGAGAATATAATAAGAGTGTTTCTTAGCCATCAAGGGAGATGGGTGAGAAACACCCAAAATGATCTTGATGATTGACATTGGAGCTTGACACTGGAGCTTGACACTGAGGCAAGAAGCTTGTACTTGGACTGGTTGAACTTAGAACATGGAGCTTGAGGCTCAAACATGGGAACATCTTTTCTGAGTTGTGGGTGACTGTGAACCTGGTATGAGCACCTACTATAGCTGTTAATGCAATATGTTACAGATTATTGATGTTATGAACACTTGAGCAGTGAGTGATCATTGGCTCTTGGGCTAAACAGTTAGCCCAGGCAGAATCTGTAGCTGCAGCTGCCTATAGACCATAGTTGTTATTCCTTCTGCTGATACATTACCCATTTGTATGCTGCTGCATTTGTATGCATTGGTGTTGCATTTGTATGCACATGTGCTGCATTTATAACTCTCACAGCCCAGTTTGGGCAGCATGTTTTGCAGGTTCACAGAGTTCACACCCAATAGTATGCAAGGCCCTCCCGCTGGAGTACATCTATTGTGGAGACCCACAAGGCAGTCACAGCAAAATGCAAAGTCCCACAGTGAGCTACCGGCATGTGGGTCCTATAGTTCTACAGGATTCACCAGTCACGGCTGCTGTTGTATTGTGTTAGCTTTGGTAGCAATATGCTATGATACCACTATGCTTAATGCTGCACCTGTACTATCATAATGCTGCTGCATTTGTTCAGAATCTGTTGTTGATAATAGCCAATTCCAGAACCAGGGCTGCTTTGCATTTTTAAAACAAGGTGTCTTTGCCCAAATTTTGTTGAGCCAATACGATGTATCACCACTGCAGTGATCCTCCATTGAATGCCATTTGAGTTGTTCACGGCTGAGCAATACTCTACTGCTCACAATTCCAATGCACTGTATGCTGTTAGTGTGATATCTGCTAGTGCACTGCTGCTAGTGCATTGTTAGTGTGATAACTGCTGAGCAATACTCGTAATCTAATGCACAGTGTGTAAATCTGTTTCAAGGGTAGGTTAGGCCTAGCTTAGGGGGGCTGTCCCTTAGCATGTCTGATCCCTTTTGGGAGGGGGCTTCCTCCCGTACACAATCACCCAACTCAAAGATAGATGCAAGAAATGCTAATGGGTGAATATCAAGTCTTAATCCACGAGAACCTCAACAACAACAATGGCAAATTGAGAGAAGATGTCCTCTTGTGATGCTTGTTTCAAGGAGTTCTAGTCTGATGTGCTATTTCAGTATTTATGTTACATTTTGTCTAGTGTTTCTTGCCCATCTTGCATAGATGGTTAAGAAACACTTGTTTAGTACGCTTAGTTCATTGTAGCCTTTTGGCGTTAGATTTCCCAATTTTCTTTTTTTCCTCCTGGGGTATGCCCCTTGTAGGCTGTATATTCGGTTAGCCTTTTTTCTATTTCAAGCTCATTTACCCAAAAAAAACTTTAGCTTGTTCCAAACAGAATCATAATTGTACGAAAACTTCAACAATGGCACACTAGCAGAACCAGAACCAATACGGAATAACCCCTAATGCCGTGACAACAATGACACCTAACAAAGGGAACTAGAACACAGATGCACAATCAGAAGCTATATCGTAGATCCTAAAATGAAATTGTAAGGATCTTGAGGGCAAATTCAACTGCCCTTTAGCAACTACGCAATGAAACACCTTATCTTCCTGACTAACAGAAAATATGTAGAACACCAGCAGGAATTTCACCAACAATTCCATAATCTGTAACTACAGATCTGAATATGTACCAACAAAAATCATGTAACCTCTGATATGGATAACACCAGCAACAATAGAATCTGTGTAATAGAAGACGATCAAACTGAATGAACAGAAGACACCATCTGAGAAAGGTATCGATACCTGATTGAACTGGACCAGACTAGAACTGTTCGTGTAGTCCAGATGTGTACTCGAGAAACTGACCCAGATTGAAGGAACTATCAGATCCCCTTTTGGGCTAGAGGAATTGGAACGCAGATCCCCTTTAACCCCATCTCTGTAGACCCCCTTTTTGGACCGCAGATGCGGGTTGATTGTGTACTTCTGGATGTTGGTTTTCCACCCCATCTCTGCAGACCCCTTTTTTGGACCGCAGATGTTGGTTTTTCACTCCCGTGCTCATATGCTTCCACGATGAAGTAAAAAAGAACCCAGACCTGAGAACCCTTGATGAACACGTGATTCGATCCAAGAGAGCCCAGATCTGGGATTTTTTTTTCGGTAAACAGATCTGATCTGGGATTAACCACACCGTTTTAACACCTTCTGAACAAGCAGCGTGATCGCTGACCATTTGATTTGAGAACCCTTGTTGGACGAACAACTGAACACGCAGCTTTCCATGAACCCATCGATGATGAAGAGCCCCACATCAGACGAAATGGATCCCCTTTGAAGGAGATGTAGATCCTCTCTTGGAAAATGGATCTAGTTACATTTCGTAGCAGACCCCATGTGAGTTTAAGGGACTGGAATCCCCTCTAGATATGATTTAATCGGTGAGGTAGAGTAATAGAGTAGATTTAATGTAAGGAAAAACTCCCAAACAGATGTTTGAGAGTAGTAATAAAAAATATCAGAAGATTTGGAAGGGGGAGTGCATTCTCTCTCTATTTCTAGAGAGAGAAGCTCTCAACCCCTTCAGCAAAATTCACAGTTGGAGATTTCCTGAACCATGGAAGCACTTTGTTCACTAGTGAGCCTTTTAGTAATGAGCTGGTTTATCCTATCATATCCATCATAGGAGGTACTATGAGGCTTACCAAGTAGGCCAGTGTAGAAATTGACAAAGGTGTCTTTGATTACATTCAAGTCATGGGTAATGGTGGAATCCCCCAACACCAAACTGGTAGTCTTGCTTCTATTTCTATTGTTATTGATTGACTTGAAGAAGAAGGAAGTACATTGGTCACCAAGTTTAAGCCATTGGATTCTAGACTTTTGCTTAGCTAAGCTTTCTTCCGCTCTAGCAAGAGTGAGGAATTGCTTATAGACCAACTTCTTTTCCTTCTGATTAGCAATGTTCGTAGGGTCAGCTCCAAGTTTAGCCTGAAGAGTGTCAAGCTGGAGCTTAGAGGCAGATACTCTCTCAGTGATAGCACTGAATTCATTGTGGTTCAATGCCTTTTTTTTTTGGGTAATTCAGCTTGAAATTAAAAGGGGTTAATCGAATGTACAGCCTACAAGGGGCATACCCTAGGGAGGACAAACGAAAATAAAGAAGAAAAAAAAAAGAAAGAAGAAAAAAATGTGCGTACTCCCCGGCACAACCCGCCGGGGTGGGAAACTTGGAGGTCCTAGCACAACCCGCTAGGGTAGGGATAAAATGAACAAAAACCATAGTGGGAGTACACGGGCACAAAGGCCCACAAAATCTGATATACTCTTTGCGTGCATAAAAATGTATGGGTCCACTGCCCTTACACGTGAAGTTAATTTGTGTCATAGCCATGAGTGGACAGTGCTTTTGAATAAAATAAGGCAGCTGGGCGCACAAAGCCAACTGATCACACAAGGCTGTTTTGCTATTCTGTGGATTTCCCGGGTAAGTGGACCCACGATATTCAACTGATGTTGAAAGAACCTCACCAAGAAGAGTCCTTCACTGCGCAAAGCACTTTCCATCTGCACATGTGAGTGGCCCGAGAAGGCCATGCAACACCACCAACACATTTGGTGGGACCAAGTGATTAAAAAAGATAAAGATAATCTGTGGTAGATCTGATTATGGTAAAGGTGTCACGGGCTAGACCATGAGATAAGTTTGGGGAGATGGACCGAATAATACAGTTGTACCCCACACTTTGAAATGGCAACAAAGTCCACTTTCGGATGAGAGAGTGAGTTTCACCCTCTCCTTCCCAAACATGATTTCCAGGAAATCCTGGTAAACGAACAAACACAGCGCCTCCAAGAACCGATCCAAACAGACTTGTAGGAGAGAGAAGGCCTACATCACTGAAACTCCTTAGCAACCAAAGACCGAATGAGGTATTACCCCCACCGCCGTGCCACCGACGACACCTAACGGGAGGAACAAGCCACCAAGGATGAGCCAATTTCAGAGCCCCGTAATCACGAACGCCTCTGTGCAAAGCCGTTCTCAGAGGTGGTTGTTTGTGTCATGCATAAAACCTTTTGAGAACCCCTCTTGCGAGGAGCTGTTGTTTGTTTCTCTTTTTTTTTTGGATAAACCAGCTTGAAAATAAAAGGGGAAAAAGAATATACAGCCTACAAGGGGCATACCCCAGGAGGACAAAAAAAAAAAAAAAAAAAAAAACAGGAATAACAACAAGCCAAAGGCAAAATAGCAGGCCAAGAGGCTACAGTGTAATGTAGGGAAAGGAAAGCAAAGGCTAAAATACACATAAGAACCTAAGGAAATGTAGATGGGAATCAAAACCACCTAGCAGATGGGCTAGAACACCACAAAAAAGGTAGAAGGGATAGTCCCTCCCATCACCCCTAGGGACAGCCCCCCCAGGGTAAGCTGTGGAGGTACACAACCTCATACAAATAGCACCAGCAGGAACCCCAAGCCTAGAACAGAACCCGAAGCAATAGACCACTTCTGGAAAATTTGACAGCATTTCCTTTGAATTTCGGCTAACTCCAAGCACTAGCAGCCATGAGATTCCACAAACGCAAGAATAAGAAGAACTAATAAGATGAACTTAGGCTACGCACACCATAATCGATCACTACCAAAAGGACTAATACGAGACTATTAGACCACTCGGCGTGATACCATCGGACATCGAACCATAAAACCACGCTTTGCGGAACCGGACAAAGCAGAGCGCGATTCTTTGCGGTAACATAATCATTTAGGTGACTCATAAGAACCACAGGACCTTGAAAATGGCATACATCTGCGGTTTATGCTTGAATAATATTCTATTATGGTAAATCGAATATAGTACCATAATAAAGTCATACAAATGCTGCAGAATAAATGAAACCGTAACAAGCAAGAATGAGAACCGAACAAAGACAAAGAGTAAACCTAGAACATTTGAGGCTCACCCTCCATCTCCCTCGGAACCTCACCACTTCCAAACCCTCACTAGGGACCCATTCACCCTCACCTATACCTCACAATATGCCCCCGCTAGTTATTACCTCCACTCACAATAATTCAAAGGCTCAAACACACAACTCACATGGCTCAACACACAACTCATATAAGTGGGTCACACAACTCAATGCAACAATCTAAATATGGCTAAACCTCAATGCAAGCATATCAGAATATAACATATCACCAAATCAGCATATATCAAGGATTGCCTCCATCCTCGGAGACAGAACAATAATACAAGGATTGCCTCCATCCTCGGAGACAAGATAATAAGCAAGGATTGCCTCCATCCTTGGAGACAAAAATTTCAAGGATTGCCTCCATCCTTGGAGACAAAAATATCAAGGATTGCCTCCATCCTTGGAGACAAAGTACCTATGCATAGTGATCTTATAGGGACCTGCAGACAGAGTACCCAATTGGGTAAGTTAGTGCAAACCAGGAGATCCGTCCAAACTGTGGCCCTGAGGGAACTTTGAACCTGTGACAAACTCATCAAAGAGATTAAGATACCATGCACACCACACATAATGAACATGCATGACTAATAAAATTCATACCCCATATCCTCTGCCATAAAAATCAGCTAAGGGTAACATCCCACTGCGCCAAAAGACAGTTTGTTTGAGGTCCACTGGGGAGATTCCCCAGGGACATCAATCTATGTCTTATGACAGAGTGGATCTTACTCACCACCACGAAATAGGACTAGCAATATTCTGAAATTTACGAACATTCCTCTCAATCCATATGTGATATACGAAGTGGTAAAAAGTAGTTTGATTAAAAGTGCTTTCATAGTTTTGCCTTTGATTGTTGCTAAGAGAGCAATCCATTATGCCAAGTTCTCACAAAGCCAATGTACATTAACTTTAGCAATTAATCGAGTCCATACTTGTGAGGTGAATGGACAATTAAAGAAAAGGTGGTCATGACTTTCCACTGGAACAAAATCGCATCTAGATTGAGACTTTGAGCCAAACAGAACAAGTCTGTCCTCGGTGTACGATCTCTCTGAAACAGCCCACCCGGGTGATGAAGCTACATTTGGGGATATGTCCAGGGGAACCATACAATATGACTCCAAGGAACTTTAGGGTATGGAGTCCTAAGATTGTTCCACAAGGAGCTCACGGTAAAAGTACCACTAGTAGTAAGAGTCCACCTATGTCTGTCACTCTCAAAATCAATAGGATCGGGGAGGAAATGAGACCACTCTTATCTCATTAATCTCCCATGTTTGGGTGATTGGGAATGCCCATTTGGAATTCCTTATAATTGAGGAAACCTTAGAGTCTTTAGTCATCCCTATATCATAAATAACTCTATCCCCAAATCTATCGGCAAGGGGACCCAAGGGGTGCCGGTTATCAAACCAAAGTGAAGTACTTTGCCCATCACCTATAATGACCTTGATATAGGGATGGACAAGAGGGCTGATATTGAGGAGTTTCCTCCAAGTCCAAGTGGGACTATCTGGGCATCTTAACATGCCAAAAATTCCTACCCTAAGTAAATAAGATTTTAGCCACTGACACCACATTGACTGCTCACCGCCAGATATAATGAACCAAATGTGTTTGGATACAGCAGCCATGTTCCAGATCTGCATAGATTTGAGGCCAAGGCCCCCCTCCTCTTTGGGAGCACAGAGATGCTCCCAAGATACTTTAACACCAGACTTCCTTAGATCAGGACCTGACCAAAGAAAGGCTCACAACACAGACTCAACTTCCTTGATAACCTTCTTAGGAAGAATGAACAAGGAAGTCCAGTATGTTTGCATAGAAAACAGTACATTTTTTATCAATTGGAGTCTCCCTGCATAGGTCAAGTCTCTGAGACTCCACGACCATCTGGTGTGGAGGTTTGAGGAAGGGATCTGGGTCACTGGAACTAAGCTTTTCTTGGCGTTGGTTGTTGGTAATGAATCTGCAGGAACCCATCCTGCGCTATGAACACCTCTGATAGCCCAACCGGAAGAAACATCCACCCCACAATTTTCATCAAACCAGACCAAACGGAGATTGCCCCCACCGCCGGACTCTCAGTCACTTAGCGAGAATGACTGGATTGAATATACTTATGGGGGGTAGAACACCTTCGAATCAAACAGGAGGCATCACTTGCAAGATGAGAGGACTGCTATAGAACACCTCCGGTGTGGCGTGTTTGTTGTAGGGACTGAATCACCTGGATAACCCAGACCCCCTTGCGGATATCTTAGATGATAATCTGACAACAGATTGTGAGAACCAAACATATTGTTTGGTGGAATGATAAAAATTGATATGAATTTGAGAGGAGTGCATTCTCTCTCTAAATTCTAGAGAGAGAAGCTCTCAAATGCAATGTAGTTATAGCATATTGTGGTTCAATGCCTTAAGATCAACTTGTAACCTTTTGAGTTTCTCAGTAAGGCTGTACATGGGGTTCCCAATAATTATCTGCCTCCATACTCTTTGAACTGTGGGAAGGAAGGAGGGGTGATCAGCCAAGAAGTCAAAGAACCTGAAAGGTCTTTTGGGAGGTCTAGCAGGTGGAGTAATGTGTATGATAGCAGGTGAGTGATCAGAGATCCCTGGTGTAGGGAAAAACGTTGAAAGAGGAAGTATGTGTCTTAATCCAAGAGTCATTGACCAGAACTCTGTCAAGTTTAGAAGAGATATGATGAGGGGGGGTCCTGCCTATTAGACCACGTAAATAGGCACCCAGAGAATCTCAAATCTTCAACCTATTTACCCAAAAAAAAAAATTTACCCAAAAAATCTTCAACCTCACAAGAGAAGAGGCAATTGTTGAGATCATCCATGTGGGAAGGCCAATGAGATAATCCACCAACTTTCTCCATTGGTTTCCTAATAGCATTAAAGTCTCCTAGAATAACCCATGAGTCAATGGTTTTAAGTTTGGACAATTCATTCCATAGAACAAGTCTCTCAATATGATCATTGGCGCCATAAACAAAGGTGGCCACAAAAATATACCCATCATGGATGGAATGCACTTCACAATGAATAAGCTGACTAGTCATGTGAAGAACCTTCACATTAAGGATGAAGGGGTCCCAACAGACAAGAATTCTCCCAATGGGAGCATGGGTAGAGTTGTGAGCATGCTTCCAATGAGGGCAAATGGAGCATGCTTCCAATGAGGGCAAATGGAGCATGCTTCCATGTGGGTCGACCTTTTTTTTTTTTGGGTAATTCAGCTTGAAATTAAAAGGGGTTAAACGAATGTATAGCCTACAAGGGGTATACCCCAGGGAGGACAAAATGAAAAAAAAAAAAAAAGAAAAAGAGGAGAAAAAAAAAAAAAAAAAGTGCGTACTCCCCGGCACAACCCGCCGGGGTGGGCAATTTGGAGGTCCTAGCACAACCCGCTAGGATAGGCCAATTGATAAAATGGCGCAAGGCCAATTGATGTTATAAGCCCACACAAAAAAAGTGATTAAAGGGCCCACGAGAGCCATTATGTCGGCAGTAAAAGAACTAATGAACCTTTTGAGCAAAAGTTCCAATTGAACTATGTCGGCAGCAAGGCAGTGTGGTATAGTTGTCTCCCACTTTAACCCCACTATGCGTGTAATGTCCCAAGAAAAAAGGACAGCTGTTTAGCCCTTGGACCCATCAGATTTTTGGGTCATTGTGTACCCACAGTACCACTTTCAAAGACTGTGCGTGAGCTACACCTAATCCCTGCGTGGGGCCCAGTAACCTTCTTCCTCAGAAGAACCCATTTTAACGCCAAATCTATAGAATTCGATCTGAAATAATTGATTTAACTGGAAAGATTGAAAGCCAGACGCATGAATAAGTTGCATCTCACTCTCTTCCTCCTTCTGCAATAAACTCAGCAACAGTATTTCAATGGCAGCTCAATGGCCGCTAAAAAAAAACTGTGCACAGATTAGGATGAGTATTGAACCCCACAGCTCAGATTTTCATAATAATGAACAGAGCAAAACACGATCAAAGCCTGAGGACCAAATACAAAGCGGCTTGGACACCCTATGCAAAACCAGAACCCTTAGTGGTATTACCTCCACCGCCGTGACACCAACGACACCTAACGGGAAGAACTGGAGTGCTTGGGAAGAACAATCGTTGCGTGTGGTCCCCCAAGTCCTGAATGCTTCTGCTTGAAGTTCATGATGATAATGGTATTGGATCAACTGGTTGAAGACCAACGGATCATCTGGATGAATGGGGGAAAACGCACCCCTTTGAACCGAACACCAACTGATATTGGGAATAACCCATCTAGGGGATTAACTCCCTTTTTTGGATGACCCAGCAGTGGGTTTGTAGAAACTGGGGTTGAACCCATAGTTCCTCATGAGAAACGAACTCAGATCCAATAGCGAAAGAAGCCACAGGAAGCTTCAATGATCCCGGATGGCTGATGAGACCAGGCATCACGACCCAAGATAGACCAACCAGATATAGTTTGGTAGATTTTGTAAAAATTTGATGGGGGAAGAAGGGGAGTGCACTCTCTCTCTAGTTTCTAGAGAGAGAGGCTCTCAACCCTTCTTACTTGCTTGCTTAAAAAATTCATAAACTACCTTTTTTGGTCGACCTTGGTCCACTTATTATTTCGGATTTTGTGGGCTACTATGTTGGAAACACAGTAGAATAGTTCTTTTTTACTGCTTTACGCATATTTATCTACCCAGCGGGTTGTGCTGGACCCCCTAATTTTCCCACCCCGGCGGGTTGTGCCGGGGAATACGCAATTTTTTTTCTTTCTTTATTTTGTTTTGTCCTCCCTGGGGTATGCCCCTTGTAGGCTGTACATTCGATTAACCCCTTTTAATTTCAAGCTGAATTACCCAAAAAAAAAAAAAATGGATTTCATGATCCTAGTAATGTTAGGCTCTTTAATCTTATGTTCAATCAGTCCAAGCAAAGCAAGATTATTGTTTTTCAAAAAGAGTTTGGCAGCCTTTTGTTTGAGAGGATCATTTTTTTTTTTGGATAAATAAGCTTGAAATTAAAAGGGGTTAAGCGAATGTACAGCCTACAAGGGGCATACCCCAGGGAGGACAAAATAAAAAATAAAGAAAGGAAAAGAAAGAAGAGAAAAGTGCGTGGTCCCCGGCACAACCCGCCGGGGTGGGAAAATTGAGAGGATCATTTAATCCTCTCATGTTCCAAAAACCAAAACGCAATTGAGATTGTGAACTAAGCATAGGAAAACTTAGAAGAAAAGCATAATAAACACAATGGCACAAAGTATATGAATATTTACCCAAAAAAAAGTATATGAAAATAAAGGATATTGCCCAAAAAGGATATAGCCAAGCTCATTGCCCCTTAGAAGGGTCAAATCTCCCGAATCTCCCCTTCTTTTTTTTTTTTTTGGTTAAAATAAGCTTGAAATAAAAAGAAGGCAAGAGAATATACAGCCTACAAGGGGCATACCCCAGGGAGGACAAAGGCAAAAGGGAAATGGGGAGGCCAAAAGGCTACAAAGGGAGTACAAGGGTAAAGAATAACGAAAATATAAATAAAACAAGGAAGTGTTTCTGCTCCATCACTAATGAGGGAGGAGAAACACACAAAAACCTACTACGGAGATACAAGGAGATACAAGGAGTGATATGGTGGTGGAAAAGTAACATGATTTAGGTTTTTTTTTTTTTTTTTTTGGGTAATTTAGCGTGAAATTAAAATGGGTTAAGCGAATGTACAGCCTACAAGGGGCATACCCCAGGAAGGACAAAGCAAAATAACGAAAGAGAAGTGACTCGGAACATGGAGGAACTATGACGTCACCTTTCCCCTTAGGCGATTCTGGCGAATCTGGCGATTTCGAGTGAAACCCTAGATATGGAAGACTCTACCTTGGCCGACGGGTCAAACTCTAGTGCCGATGGTCTCGGAGCTACTACAATCGTCTCTCCTCAACAGAAAAAATCTAGGGTGCTTCAACCAACCACCAACCTCATACCTTCTAATCCTCCCGATTTGCAAAACTCGGATGTCTTCCCAAACCTATCTCAATCGATTAACCCTAACTCAACTACAGCAGTTACCGGATCCAAGGCTTTGGATTCCTATGTGGTAAGAAGGAAGCTAGTGAGTATCAATCATCCCGTAGGCGTGGAGCTTGAGAATGAGCATCTCAATTTGGTTGCGGGAACTCAATCCAGGTACAATCCTTCCCCTAATCGTCCGATGAGGATCCCACCATCTCCGAAAAATTTCGTCCCAAATTCCAACTCCCTCTATCTCTGAAATCCACCCACGAGGAGTTACATACCCACCCTATCCCCCGCACTAACCCTATTGCCCAACCCCATCTTGTTCAAAACCAGGGCAAACCTAACAAATGGGCTTCCCTGTTCTCCGCTCAAGCTCCCTCTACCTCCTTGAAACTCCACCACTTCCCGAGCTTCAACAGGCAAAGATGCCTATGTGGAGTTTGATGAGACCCACTTTGGATGATGGTGATGGAAACACGGCTTAGTAGGTCACTTCCTCGATGGGAAGATGCCCTTACCGCTGGATCTACAACCCTTTCGGTTTGGAGGAATCATGGGAAATTTCTTGTGAAACAAGTTGGCTCATGCTATGTATTTGACTTCCAAGATGAGGAGTCCAAATTGAAGGTTTTAGAAGGTGGTCCCTATTTCTTCTCTCGAAGGTACCTGGTCCTCAAAGAGTGGAAGAGAATGCTACCTCCCACCACAAACCACCCACCTACGATTCCAGTATGGGTCAAATTTCATCGCCTTCCGTTCGAATTATGGACTGGAATTGGCTTTAGCAAGATTGCTAGTACCATAGGGAAACCTATCCATGTGGATGAGGCCACAGCTAAGAAAAAGCGGTTAGATTTTGCTCGTATTTGCATTGAAGTAGATGCTGCGGACGAACTACCAAACGACATTACTATTGCAGTTAAAACTGAATCAGTCACGGTGGGGATTGAATATCAGTGGTTACCTTCAAGTTGCCAAGTGTGTAATGTGTTTGGTCATACTTGCAAACCAAAAGTTGATCCTAAATCCTCTCCTCCTGATGAGTTAAGTGCAGGTAAAGAGAAGCTCTCAAGCGATACCTCGACCTCTGGAAACAAGTCTGTCCCATATCCTAATCAATCGTTGATCCCCTCTAAAACCCCCTTAAATACTTTTGTTCAAAATGCCCCCAAGCCTCCCGGTTTACCCTCTCATTCAGTCTCGGTGACCCCCTTTAGATCCACCCCAACCTCTACTAACAGGATCAGGTCAAGTTACCCAACATAAGTACTCAACCCCACCTCTGGTTGTGGTGCCAAGTGCTCCTGCTCACCCAAATCATGTTCCTACGACTTTACTCATATTGTTGCTTCTTTCCAACCTTCGAGCAAACCTATAGAGGTATTGAATATTAACAGAAAAACACGGTCAAAATGGTATCTTCAATGTTGCATGAGCTACACTCCAACTCCTTTCATGTGTTGGACGAGGTCACGCCTGCTGATGAAGAGAACCAAGAAATAGATCCTCTTTTCTGGATAATGATATTCCTCCAGATAAGAACCCTTTCTTGAGGACATCAAAGAGACCAACTTTGAAGATGATGTTGACTACGATAGTCCCTCCTCTCCAGTCACAAATCCCTTTGAGTGCTATTCGAGCGATTTACCATCGTCCAAGATCAAAAAAGCAACAAAAGAAGGCTCGAAAACTTGCCAGGCAAAATGCGGTCCTCCTCAAAATCTGCACACTAAAGGGAGTTCCATTTCCTTCCTTTATTTCATTCTATCTAAGCCTAGTCCTGCTATGCATCATTCATCTGGATTTTTGTGGCTTCTACTTGCCGTGTGTATCATTGCCTTCAGTGGCAGTTGGATGCATACAACTATGTTCTTCTTTGCTATTGTTCGAGAAATGTTGCTTTCTGCGGCTATTGGTTGCTTCGATGTATTTTGATGCATTCGCTACTATTTTTCATGCATTTGCAGTATGCTAGTGCTACATGCATCATCGGTTACGCTAGTGATGCGGATACTTGTTTTTGATCTGTTTGTTACACGGCTGCTGATTTCTAAGCTTTCTCTTTCTTTGCACTCTTCTATATTACTCGACGCTCATCTGCCATTACTGCTTTGTTCTATTGTTGCTTTTATGTGTTGTTTCTGCTGCGAGCAATCGGCTCTAGGTTTATCACTTTACAAATGAAACTCTGCTCAAACTCTGCGAGCAATCTGGTGGCTCATGTGTTTGTTCCAGGCAATATTTTAGTTGCTGTGCTATGCTAGTTTATTGCTGCAGATCTGCATAATTTTCTCCCATTTGCTGCACGATATTGTCTAATTGCTTATCTTGTAGTTGAGTTCCTTGTATTTCTCCTATTTTCCCTTATGTAGCCCTTGTGGCCATCCCATTATTTCTCGCAATTTTCTTTTCTTTTTTTTTTTCTTTCTTTGTCCTCCAGAGGTATCTGTAAAAAGAAATAACGAAAACATTAAAACCAATTTCAGCTTATTTACCCAAAAAAAAAAAAAAATAACGAAAGAGAGAACATTAAAACCAGCAGCTCAAAACCCCAAAAGGACTGAAAAATTCATGTGGAAAAAGAGGGTTGAGAGCTTCTCTCTCTAGAAATAGAGAGAGAATGCACTCCCCAAAAAATTCAGCCTCATTTTTTGAATTCTCTCAAACAATCTCACATAATCTGCTGCTGGGCTGCTGAATCAGTCCACTGCATTTTTATTTCCTATCCTATCCACTTACTCGCAACCCCTATGTTAAAAGGGGATCTGTTCAGCTTCACGGGCTGATTACTTTTCAATCAAGAACACATTTGGAGCTTCTCTGCCCGATTGTGTTTCATCTAACATATGGAGGTCACTCCACAAAGGAATGGGTTCAGAATCTGGGCTCAACCCCAACCGCTCCAAGTGATTCACAGGGGGCTCTCATCAAGCAATCTGTTTGGGTCGCAAGTGGATTTCAAAATCCATCAACAGATGGTGTTCAAAAACCATCAACAGTTCTTCTAAAATCTGTGTTTTAGCTTCCACAAGGGGGTTGTCTTGGAGCTTCATCCATGGAGTTCGAACACCAGCTAGGGCTCCCTTTTTCTGGGTAAGTCCCCCTCGGAAACTTCATGGATCTGGGTTCTTTCTTTCGATTCCACCCCTGCGGTTTTAGTTCTCTTCTGTTAGGTGTCTTGGTGTCACGGCAGAGAGGTAATTCCATACGTGTCCTAGTCCAGTTAGGGAGTGGTGTTGAAGATGGTACTCAGTTTCATCTTGTTTCTGACTCAAGCTGGTTGTAGATTTTACTAGGATGTAGCTCTGTTGCACCCTTGTGGATTGTGTTTGCTGTACGCATAAACCCAGTTCCTGGGTTATGGCTTATTCAATTGTTCTTCATGTTATTCCTGGAGGAGAAGAAAGTGGGGCCCACACCCCTTGCTTTTATTGAGAAAAAATCCCAGGGGAAACCACCATGTTACTGGGTTTTCCTTGGAAATTAATTGGAGAAGAAGAGAGTGAGTTACACTCTCTCCATGCAAGTGGGCATTTTGCCGTGTGCAAGTGGGCATTTTTGCCGTGTAAGGGACAGTAACACAGCCTTTTCGGTTGTAAATATCTTGGGCCAAGCGTGGAAAGTATCACAAGGGGATCCCCTCATCATATTTGCTGCAGCAGTCAATCGGCTATAAAGGGGCAGTTTGCCTTTAATTACGTAAAAGGCAGTGGGGTTGTCCATCTGCTGGATATTGCAGCAACACTCCGGTTCATAAGTCAAACAACTTTTGCTCATTTCGAGATTATCAATGGGGACAGCTGCGTCCCATCTATTCAATTGGGGTTAATTGTTGCCGACCCACTAGGTGGGCAATTAAAATTGTTAGTATTTTAAAGGTCCAAATAGGACAGCGTATCAATTGGCACTTGTGCCCATTAAATTTTTGTCTATTAATCCCTATCCTAGCGGGTTGTGCTAGGGCCCCCAAATTTGCCCACCCCGGCGGGTTGTGCCGGGGAGTACGCATTTTTTCTTTTTCTTTTTATTTTGTCCTCCCTGGGGTATGCCCCTTGTAGGCTGTACATTCGTTTATCCCCTTTTAATTTCAAGCTGGATTATCCAAAAAAAAAAAACGAAAGAAAAAAAAATTGCGTACTCCTCGACACAACCCGCCGGAGTGGGAAATAGGAAATCCAGCACAACCCGCTGGAATAGGGATACATATGTTGAAATCAAAATTTTCAGATTTGAAATGGCACACTGCCATTTTTTGAAGGAGTACAGCTGTACCCCATTTTTTGCTTTTACGTGCAACCAGGAAAGGTTGTAGCTGCACCGATTTGAATAAACTGGATGGTTGCTAGTTGTGTACCCACTTGATGATTGACATTTGTTTTGACTAATGGCACAAAGGCCAAAATTGTTGGCTTCCGAGCACATGGCTCACCGCTTGGGAACAATTGGGATAGCTGTCATCACAAAAACCATGTGTTTGCACTTCACCCAAAGTTGTTCCCATTGAAAATTTCCTGCACTTCACGTGCTTGCTGCCACATCTCATTTACGTGTAATCTACTGCACATCAATAGTTGTGCCCCAACTTTGAGCCAAAAATGCCCACTTGCATAGGGGAGAGTGGATCTCACTCTCCTCTTTCTCAAATTGATTTCCAGAGCTACCATGGAGAAAAGAAATTTGCGGACCAGCCTTGGGGATCCAATACGAGCTCTATACAGACGCAAAGAAGAGAATGGGGACCAACCTCACGAAGCCCTCTTAGCAGCCAGAGACCAGTTGTGGTATTACCCCACCGCCGTGACATCGACGACACTTAACGGTAGGAACTAAGCCGCATACGAAGAGCTAGATGAAAGATGGACCCTCAGGACCTCAAAGCCTCTGTGCGTGGAGCCTATCTTGGCGCTGGTAATTGATTGTTGATAATGAGAACTGGGTCCAGAACCCAAAACCCCTGCTGTTTGTAACCGGAACCAAGAACTTGAAGCAACAACCAAGTCCTTGTTGGAGGAATTCTTCACACCGAGTATGAAGAAGTTGTGTTTGGTCCGTCCCCATGTAGGGACTAGATGTTGTGCTTTGCATTAATCCCGAGATAGAGATTAAGACGCCTTCCTCTGAGCCCTTTTCCGAGAACCCAGTGGAATAGATCTGGAGAAACGGTAAAGTAGTTGACCGAAGTGGTTTGGTGCAGTGAATAGATGATTGAAGCCGTGGTAGAGACCCCACTTGAACGGTGAAGTTGCTGAATAGAGTCTTCAAACCCAGTTAGAACCATGGCTGAAGTATCCATCTTCTTCTCCATCGAGTGTTTCTCTGCCAAGTTGCTGGAACAGAATGCTAAAAATAAGTGATAATGGATGGATTTTAGATCAACCAAGGCCTATTACCTCTGGATCAGACCCATTTTTGTGGGTTTTTTTGGTTGGGGAGTGCATTCTCTCTCTATTTCTAGAGAGAGAAGCTCTCAACCCTTCCCTCTTCCTGATAGGTCCTTGTGACAGCAGACATGATTTAGGTTAACATACAATAGATTTTGCAATTCAAACTGAAGTTACTGGATGTCAATTATTCTATTCCTATCCTGGCGGGCTGTGCTAGGATTAGCAATTTTCCCACCCCGGCGGGTTGTGCCGGGGACTATGCACTTTTTTTTCTTTTCTTTTCTTTATTTTGTTTTGTCCTCCTTGGTGTATGCCCCTTGTAGGCTGTACATTCGCTTAATCCCTTTTAATTTCAAGCTAAATTACCCAAAAAAAAAAAAATAGATTTTGCAATTGAAAGTCCGATGGCTCATGAGTGATTAAGAGCTTTTCCAGATGAATGAGAGGCCAACTTGCACTCGTGGTTATCCAGCAATAAGAAGCTTGATTCCTAAGAACAAGGAACACCAAAATTGGACAGCACTTTGTTTGTTTTCTATGCAAACCCACAGCTGCCCATATCCAAAATATACAATGCAAAATGGGATTTGAGAGTGATCCCATGAACTTCAAAATGCGTCTCAGCTTAGACACGTCTCATTACAGTGGGTTACAAACAGTCCACGTGAATACATAACAATGAAATGAAATGAAATGGGAGGACGCCCCCTCCCCAAGGGGATCATACATGCCAAGGGACATCCCCCCGAGGCTAGGCAGTTAAGAAAATTTCGCCATGACCCGTTCGTAATTGGAGCACCCTCAAGGTGCCCGCCATCACAGATACAATGAAGAAAGAAAAAAAAAAATAAAAGAAAGAGGAAGAGAAGGAGAACTACCAACGATTTACTCGATAGCAAAAGCAACAAAGAATCGGGACAAGTACAAGTAATGCAAAGATGGGGTGCAACAAAGACTTGCAACCCAATTAGCAAATCCGCCCGTAAACTGATGGCGAGAATCAAGGCGAAACAGATCCATAACGAGACCCAACATTAATTTCACATAGCAAAAGGCAAGATGTAAGGGATGGGCGGCAATCGCCAAGTATTAGGACCATACACCGAAATGCAAAGCAGATAAAGTAATGCGGTATTAGGTAACAACAGTAGGTAAGTAGCAGCAGTAACCGTGGTTGCTTCCATACACTGATATGTAGCAGCAGTATGCTCACTTAGCAAACAAATGTTTAGGTCCCATGCATGCAAAAAGGATATGGAACATCAAAATCCAGTGTTGGTTCAAAATGTACAACAGTAATTTGCAGCAGCAACATCTAACCAACAATAGCAGTAACAGCAGTCAAGTGCATCAACAAAAGCATACAACTAATCCCAGATCTTTGTACCTCACCACCTGCACTCCCTCGGGATTGAGGGCAGGATGGGGTAGGGGAATTCGCTGCATTATGTGGAAGAGTTGTTTGCTTGATAGTGGGGTTGTACTCCTGAGCTTCAGGGGGAGCATCTGCTATAATAACTTCACGCTCCTCAGTGGAGTCACCATCTTCACCAATGTTTGGTAGCTCTTCCACCTGTGTTGAACCTATATCTGCCTTCAACAATTCATTGGAGCTACTAGGATCAATTGGATTGGAAGGGAGAGAGGAAGAAACCACTCCATTGGTAACAACATCCAATGCAGTGCTGCCTCCCAATTCCATTGCTAATTGAACCTGATGCTGTATAATTGGATCCTTGTTGGAAATGTGAATCTTGTTACCAACTACTTGCCAAGATTCAACAGGATTAGTAGGAGTAGGGGTAGGCTTAGGAATGCATTTATGGCCGAACACCTTGCACTCAGAGCATTTGGGGGGAAGCCACTGATATTCCACCCTAATAACAACAGCTTCTCCATTAGCCCTCACTTCTATTTCATCAGGAAGGTCATCATTTGCCGAGATTTCTACACAAACCCTAGCAAAATCCATTCTTTTCTTGCCTGCAGTAGCTTCATCAACATGTATAGGTTTTCCGATGGAGCTAGCAATGCGACTAAATCCAGCCGCAGTCCAACACTCCAGTGGAAGCTTATGTAATTTGACCCAAGCTGGGATTGACCTAGGGTGTTTGGTTGTAGGGACCAACATCCTTTTCCAGTCAGTAAGCACCAAGTACCGCCGAGAGAAGAAATAGGGACCCCCTTCCAACACCTGCATCTTGGAAGCCTCGTCCCTAAACTCAAAGAAAAAACAAGCCCCCAACTGTTTCACAGACTTTGGGGCGTTATCCTTCCAGACAGAACGGGCAGTAGCACATAGCAAATTGTAGGGCATCTTGCCATCCAGAAAATAACCAATCAAGCAATGATCCCATGAATTAGAATCAACATCAGAATCATCTAGCTCCACTACAGCCTCTTTACCACGTTGTAAATCAGGAAAATGTTCCAACTTCATATTTTTAGAAGGAGCTTGAGCCTTATACAGAGAAGCCCAATTTTGGGTTTTACCTGGGTTACTCACAGCTGCTGGTTTCGCTTGGATTTCTTGATGAGGGGTTTCAACAAAATCTCCTTCGAGGTTTACCTCTACACTAGTAGTAGAGGCATCAGGTTTAGAGTACTCCTCCCTCACCTGAAGGATGTGGGTTTTGAGATGGGCAAGACTAATGTTAACCCCAGAGTTGTGCAGTTCTCCTTCGATCGATTGTACCAGAGCTGATATACGATCCTCACAAGCTTGATTTTGACCTTCTTGACCATCTTTTTTTTTTTTTTTTTTTTTTGGGTAATTAAGCTTGAAATTAAAAAAGGCTAAGCGAATGTACAGCCTACAAGGGGCATACCCCAGGGAGGACAAAAAAAAGAAAAAGAAAAGAAAATTACGTGAATAAATGGGATGGCCACAAGGGCTACATGGGGTAAATAGGGAAAACAAGATACGCGAATACAAACTAAACAATAGATGCCGAAACAAAGAAGCAACTAGCATGTGGGAGCTGGCAAATAGGAGTGTAACCTCAGTGAAGACCTAGCCTAATGTATACCAAGACCAAAAGGGAATCTAAACATATAGATTGCAGGATATTCTCCCATGGATAAATGGAAGCATGCAGTAGATGGAAGCCAGAAGACCACAACACCACTGCCCAAAAGCCTATACATGCAGCAGCAGAAGCATGATTTTGGATTAAAATAGCACCTATTCAGGATGGCCATTTACGGCACATGACCCAAAACCCTGAAAGCAAGTGTCCCAGACAAAAGCAGATGCACGCGAGATAGAAAATTGGCATGACCGCTGGGCAATAATGCAACATCACATCACAGGATCAACACAAAGAACACTAGCATGGCCACAGCAGCAAGGCCACTGAAGGCTCTAGTCCCCAAAACAAATGGGATAGAAGAGTCAAGCTCTCATAACTGTATGCAACAACCGAAAGCAGCAACACGAAACCTAACAAAGAAGAAAGCGGTACGGTCAATTGTACAAAGAGAACCATATAGCAGTTCATATGAACAAAATGGACATAACCTCGAAGACACGAGTCTATGAATGCAAACATGACTCGAGCCTTAGCCGCAGCGAGAGACAAACAAAGATCATCAACGACATGCAAAGCAGCGGAATAAAACCAACACCCCAAAGAAGAGTGGATTACATGCGGCACTAGCTACTACACAAAGAGCCACAACCAAAGAAGATACGAATGGCCTCTAAAAGGCAAAAGACCCAAAACAAAACCTTCAATTAAGATGCAATTATGAACCAAGCTAAACAAAGAAGCATATAATTGCAAGGCCTGAAAGATTTAACATAATCATGCAAGCGGCTACCATCAAGGCAATGAACATACACACGGCTAACAGATGATGCAAATTAGACTAATCGTTGATGGAAGCATGAGATAGAGGAAAAAGACTAGAGCTCCCCTTTAGTGATTAGCTTTAGAGGAAGACCTTTGCCTGGCTAGTTTTTTAGCCTTCTTTTGTTGTTTTTTTGATCTTCCAGAAGTTGGTAGGTCGCTCGAGTAGCACTCAATGGGGTTGATGACTGGGGTGGAAGGACTATCATAGTCAGCATCATCTTCAAAATTGGTATTATCTGGAGGTTTATCCAACAATTGAAAATCCTTCTCTTGACTCACTTGATCAGGAGGGGTGACCTCCTCCAACACATGAAAGGAGTTGGACTAAAGCTCATGTATCATAGAGGATACCATTTTGGATTGAGTATCACGATTAAGATTAGATACCTCAATAGTCCTGATTGTAGTAAGGGATGGAGCATCAATTTGAGCACTAGCGTCAGTCGGGACTAGAGTTGGGTGCGTAGGAGTACTTGGATCTACAACCAGAGCTGGTGCTGAGTACTTTTGCTGGAGAACTTGGGCTGCATTCTTATTAATAGAAGTTGATGTGGATCTAAAGGGGGTCAACGAGATAGAATGGGGGAGTATAATGGAAGGCTTGAGGGAATTGGTATTCTGTGCTGTAATTAAGTTGTCTTTATCAGTGTTTAACACCAAAGAAGTCTCTGTGGCACTGCCCCTAGCTTGCACCTCTGAAGAATTAATAGTAGTTCCCAGCTTAGACCCTCCTTTCATAACTTGTTGCCAAACCGTGGGAAGGGTTGTCTGGGGAACTGGTGGAGGAGGTTTGGCACATTGAGGGTGCCCAAAAACCTTGCATTTGTCGCATAGAGGAGGGAGCACTTGGTAAACAATGGGCACTAGCACTCCTTTTCCTCCAACTGTCACTGTGACATCTGATGGGAGATCAATCTCAGCGTCGATTTCAATACAAACCCTAGCATGGGATGTTCTGGATTTCTTGGCTGTGGCTTGGTCCACATGAATTGGTCTGCCTATTGTGCTTGCTATGCGGCTAATGCACTCTTTGTTCCATAGCTCCCACGGTAGGTCTAAGAGCTTGACCCAGGTAAATATTTTGGATGGGTGTTCCTTCTTAGGCTTCATCATACGATGCCAGTTTTTTAAAACTAGGTACTTACGTGAGAAAAACCAGGGGCCTCCTTCAAGAACAGCCTGTTTGGCTACCTCATCACGAAATTGAAAGAGAATAAAACCAGAGGCATCAATTTTAACCGATATCAGTTTGTCTTTCCAAATGTTACGAGCTGTCGAGAGAAGGAGAGGAAAGGGCATCTTACCATCAAGGAAATAGCCCACTAGATAGTTGCTCCAAGTATCTATCTCCGTCAGGTCTTCATCGATATCAACAGCGACCTCTTTACCTCGATGGAGCTCCGGGAAATACTCCAGTTCCATATCCAGGGCCGGACCTTGGGATTGAAGAATAGAAGCCCAGTTTTTGCTTTTACCATTGTTGTTCCCAGAGAAGGGCTTTGAAGAACCAGCTTGAAATGCAGTCCCTTGGGTATTGTAGAGAACTGTAGGATCAGGTTTAAGGGAGTTTAGGCTTCCTTGAGATAGTTTAGTGACGATTGAGTCGAAATCCACTGGCACCGTTGAACTCTTCACCTCGTCTTCAATGGCTGCAATAAGTTGTGAGATGCGATCCTCTTTCTCCACCTTCAGTGTCTCACTCTGAAACACTTGGTTAAGTTTACGAGCAGGACTTGTGGCTGTGGATTTGGGGCTATGCGCTCCAAAGTTTCTGAATGATGCTATGTTTGAATCGTCAGGGTTGTTTCCCGTTGGATTTGTAGGTTGGGAAATGGGTGAAGGGTTGAGAGGTTGTTGAGTGCTCTTCGAGGAAGAACCCTTCTGCAAATCAGGAAAAGCTGAGTCTAAACTCGGGTAATTTGATGGAGTGAGTTTAGGTGGTTCCCTGTAGATCGAACTAGGGCTTGAGGTTTTTGGAATTGTGAGGCCGAGATTGGGGATCTGAGTATCAATTGATCCTCTCACCCTTTGTTGTTTCCTCCGAAACTCATGAGAGTCGATGGCTTTAACTCCCAATCCATCCGTGATGGGGTTGGTACTATCGGCCATGGTGATGGTTGAAGCTTGCTAGGGTTTCTCACAGGAAGCGCGAAAATCGCCTGAATCGCCAGAGGGAGCTGACGTCAGCCATGATGTAAAAGTTTTATAGCAAGTTATTGAAACCAGGGAGGGTTTGTTACGATGGCTATAGAATCCTCCTTCTCTACTCTAACCTCAAGAGGTGCATGAGATTGAGCAATTCTAGAGTCCTTTTCTCTAGCGGCACCTTCGCATGTTCTCAATCCGAGTAATAACGGGGGGGGATACGGCGGGTTCTTGACCATCTTGTTGAAATACTTCTTGCACCTTCCGGGCCGGGCTAGATCCAGACCGACTGATGTTGGGTGTTTTAGGTTGTTGAGAATTTGGGATGACCTCAGAAACATCAGGAGTGCCATCGATCCTTGTGGATTGACCAGACATACCTTGTAGGTTGAATATTTGAGAGTGGTTTGCCGCCTTGGATGGGCTTGATGCATGTGATGGAGAGAAGCTAGGGTTGCTGGGTTGAGAGCTTCTCTCTCTTTTCTAGAGAGAGAATGCACTCCCCTTACCCAAAATTTTTTTAGATCTGCCTCAATCAACTGATTGAAGGCTAATTTCCACTATCACCTCCCCATCAACAGACGCTAGTGGGGATCTACCCAACCTCATGGGTTTGATCGATTCCTCAAATCAAGCATACGGATTCTCTCCATACAGTTCGTTCATAGGGATTCTGTTCCTAGGGCTTACGAGAAGGGCACCAAATTGGGGATCTGAGGCAGCTTCGACGTTCAGATGCTCAAAACCCGTACTTGTTCGATCGGCACCAATATTCACGCAGATGGGTTTGTCTGTACTCCAGTTGCGATCTGTTATCTCAACCACAGAAGCCATTTATTCTCGAGCTGGGTTCCTCGGTAAACTTCCAGACCAGAGGTTAGAGGTAGTAGAAGAACCCAGATTTGGGTATCAAATATCAGAGTTAGAAGGGACTTTGGGTTCCGTTCCCAACCATACAAGAGGGGCGTGTTGTTTGCCGTTCCAATATCAGATCCCGTACCTTAGAGAGGTTCATGGTAACCTGGTTGGGCGTCAATCAAAGTGGATCTCAAGCTTCTCGGGCCAACCGCATCGGGAAGCAAATCCGCTTACTTCAAAGGGTTTTCCGCAAAGGGGACCTAAGTCTACTCCACATAGAAATGGGTTTCGATTCTGGTGAATCCCAGCCGCTTGCAAACCCGTTACTGGGTTACCTAAACTCTCGCCGGCCCTGGTGGCTGGCCACGTCGTCGGCGTCAGGGCCAGTGCATGGTGGACATATGGATAGCTACGGTTCAGATCCAGTTCGTACAGGGATCTGTGAACGTCATCCACAAAAGGTTCAGGAATTGGACATGCTTGGTCTTTGAGGGGATATACGACTGCATTGCAGATTGGGAGCTTAGTTTCTAGCGCTGCTGCGATATTACCTCGCGTATCAGTTCTCTTCCGCTATGTGTCGGTGGTGTCACGGTGGAAGGGGTCATTCCATTGCGGATCCTGGCGCTTCATAGGTATTTCTATGGCAGTTTCGATCTGGGTTCCTTTCGTATGCATTTGTATCTATTTCTTTAGAGATCCTTGAACTCCATTCTTGGTCTGTTATACATATTGAGGTAATTACACTGATTTGTTGGTGGATTCACAACTCTATGAGTAGTTTATGCTCTGGGATTCAATTGTTCTCTCCCTGTTCTGGGTTTTTAGTTCGGATGACGGCAGGTGTGGCCTATGCCCGTGCCTCTGGCTCTATGTAGGACTGGATTTCTGGTCTTGATGAGTCTTGGATGGCATGTGTTGCTCCCGCTCTACTCGCTCTGGGCTAGTGTAGAACCAGGAACAGGGGTTAGAACTTCGAGCAATGCTCAATTTTCATATATCGAGCAAGGGCTGTATTGAAAGCACATGATGCTAGTTTGCATTGAGATAGTGGCCTTGGGCCTGCTACAAAGCAACTTGGAAGTCCTGTTGGTGAAAGTACTTGTTTTGCTAGGGGAAGCATTTAAATGGAAGAGACTTGTTCAAAAAGGGGCTGTCCCCAATTTTCTAATGGGCAGTGGTTGCCCAAATTTCAAATGGTGGCCTTTGTGCCCGTGCTTCAACATTTGCTATGATAGACTGATAGTTATATACTTTGAAAGTTCGCCTTTGTGCCCAATTATCCATTTTGTTCCCTATCCTAGTGGGTTGTGCTAGGACCACTAAAATCCCACCCCGGCGGGTTGTGCCGGGGAGCACGCAATTTTTCTTTCTGTTCTTTATTTTTGTTTTGTCCTCCTGGGGTATGCCCCTTGTAGGCTGTATATTCGCTTAACCCCTTTTAATTTCAAGCTAATTTAAAAAAAAAAAAAAAAAAAAAGCTAGGGTTGCTCGAACCTGATCTAGATCTTTGCGGGTATACGCTTGACTGAACGTAGTTCATAGAGTGAAGGTTGCCAGTGCTAGATGGAGTGTCGTGAAGATCCGGGCATAGCTCGGAGAACCTTTGAGGTGTAGTGACTATGGAGGACTTAAGACCTCCGGATCGCGAACTGTGTTGGAGGTTCCTCTTGTGTATCTCAACTGAGTTTGCAGTTTGCTTTCCTAGATCACTCGAGAGGGGAATGGTTCCGTCGGCCATGGCTGATAGCTTTCTCACGAGGATCGCGAGACTCGCCTGACCTAGGGTTTCGATCGCCTTGAATCGCCTAGTCGCCAGAGAAGGGAGCTGACGTCATCTTTTTTCCAATTTTTATCAGGATGATCAGTAAATACAATCAAGGATTTCTATGGTCTCAACGAATGGAAGCGTATGCTAGCTCCCACCACCAGCCATCCTTCTACAATACCAGTCTAGGTCAAGTTTCATCGGCTCCCATTCGAATTTTGGACTGAATTGGGATTCAGCAAGATTGCCAGCACCATAGGGAAACCCATTCATGTTGATGAGGCTACAGCAAAGAAAAAACGACTGGACTTTGCTCGTATTTGCATTGAAGTAGACGCAGCAGATGAACTCCCAACAGATATCACTATTGCAGTAGGTGCTGAGTCAGTCGTGGTAGGAATTGAGTATCAATGGTTACCCTCAAGCTGCCAAACTTGTCATGTATTTGGTCATACCTGTCAACCTAAAAAGGATTCTAAACCCCCTCCTCCTGGAGAAGCTGATTGGATAATAGCAGGTAAAAGGAAAATTGACTCAAGTGCTACACTGATCGCTGGTAACATGCCTATATCCCATCCACATCAATCATTAAACCCCCTTAAACCACCCCTAATTTCTACTCAGAATATTCCCAAGCCTCAAGCTCTACACCCCCATTCTGTTTCAGTGACTCCATTAAGAAACACACCAACCTCAACTAACAAGAGTGCTGCCCCTTCTCTCCAGCAAATGTATTCATCTCCATCTTTGGCTATGCCTCCTACTAATCCTACTGTTCCAACTCCTGCCCCAACAGATTTTAATGGTCAAGTTGCTGCCCCATCCTTGCCTATAAACTGGGCTGCTAAGGTTAAGGGCTCTAACCTTAACCGTGACACTACTCCCAAATTGGCCTCTTCTATGTTGCTCAAGCTACAGTCCAATTCTTTCCATGTGTTGGAGGAGGAATCCACTCCTGATGTGGAGTTCCAAGAGGTAGGTTCCCATTTGCAGGATGCTGCAATACCTCTTGATAAGGACTCGTATCTTGAAGACATCAATGATCCCATTGTTGAGGATGAAGCTGACTGCCTAAGTCCCACCTCCCCTGTCACAAATCCCATTGAGTTCTATCCGAGTGACTTATCATCGTCTGAGAGATCAAAAAAGCAACAGAAGAAGGCTAGGAAAATTGCTAGGCAGAAGTCTTCCTCAAACAAAGGGGGAATCTGTTAGCATGGCTAAGGTCTTCACCAAATGCCACCCTCAAAAGGGGAGTTCTCACCTCTTTCCTCTTTCAATGCAATTACATACGTTAAGTTTTGCTAGATATACTATGCAGTTGTCATCTTGGAGCCTTATGTGGCTTAATTCTCATGCTAGCTGTGTGTTTTCTTGCTGCCCTCAGAGGCATCTGATTGCTTTCTTTGGTTCATGAGTTTCATATTGTTTGCTGCGGCTGGGTAGGACTTCTTTGCTCCATAGCTGTGCCATTATGGCAGATTTAGATTGCTACTTTGCAGCCTGTTTTTGGGGCTTTCTATTGTATAATAGTCTGTTTATGGGCTGCCATTTCTGGGCAGACTTCTGCGGTTCTAGGGCTGTCACAAAACAGCTGTTATGCTGTCCAATTTTCCTCAGATGTTGGCCGAGTGCTATGGTCTAGCAAGCTTCTGATGTTATGGTCTTCTTAAGGGTATTCTGTTGCCCTTCTTCATCATTGGTCCTAGGCTGAGGGCTATTTTCTAGCAGCATATCCAGTGGGTTTCTCCCTCTGGAAGTGTTTTCACATCTATTAAGGCTTGCTTTTATTTGTCTTAAAGCTTTTGTTCCCTATGCCAGCGGGTTGTGCTGGATTTCATTTTCCCCCGGCCATCGTTCCGGGGGGTACGCAATTTTTTTCTTTTTCTTTTTCTTTCCTTTCTTTATTTTATTTTGTCCTCCCTGGGGTATGCCCCTTGTAGGCTGTACATTCGCTTAGCCCCTTTTAATTTCAAGCTTTTTTACCCAAAAAAAAAAACATGAATTACCAAGTATAGCACCTCCTCTTAATTTTTCCCTTCTCTTCTCTTCTTCTTCTTTCTTCTTCTTTCTTCTTCTTTCAGCCAAACTCTCTCTCTCTCTCTCTCTCTCTCTCTCTCTCTCTCTACGTAGAAGAACCCAGATGGATGAAGAAAATATCCCACTAACTCTATTGTTAGTCTTTTAAGGGAAAAATGATAATTGTGTGTGCATGTGTGCCACCAATCATATAAATCCACTTATGCACTTTAAACACCCAATTAACACATAAAAAGATTAAAAGTCATAAAATTAAATTCTAGGGTATTACACCCTCCCCTACTTATAGAAGTTTGGCCCTCCAAACTTTACTTACCTTGTATAGGAAACAGATACGGATACTTCTTGATCATGTCCTCTTCGGTTTCCCATGTCGCTTCTCCTCCCCGATGGTTAGTCCACCACACTTTCACCAAGGGTATAACTTTGTTTCATAGAACCTTCTCTTTTCGGCCAATGATTTTAACTGGTTTTTCCTCATAGCTCAAGTCCTCCTGAAGCTCAATAGGAGTCGACACAAGATATCCCTCATCATAATTAGGCAAATATCGTCTTAATAAGGACACGTGGAACACATCGTGTACGTGAGAAGGTTCCGGCGGTAGGGCCAATCGATAACTTACTTCTCCCACTTTTCCCAAAACTTCAAACGGACCTAGATACCTTGGTTGTAATTTCCCCCTTTTTCTGAATCGTACCACTCCTTTCATCGGTGATGCTTTTAGAAATACAAAATCCCCGACTTCAAATGTTAACGGTCGCCTTCCAGTATCCGCGTAACTCTTTTGTCGACTTTGTGCCGCTTTCAACCTTTCTTGAATTACCCGAATCTTTTCAGTAGTGAGATCCACAATCGTCGGGCCCTCAAGTTTCCTTTCCCCAACCTCTGTCCAACATATAGGTGATCGACACTTCCTCCCATATAATGCCTCATATGGTGCCATTCCTATACTTGCTTGGAAACTGTTGTTATATGCGAACTCAACCAATGGTAAATGCTTCTCCCAACTCCCTGAAAAGTCTAAGATACAAGCTCGGAGCATGTCTTCCAAAACCTGAATCACCCTCTCAGATTGACCATCGGTCTGTGGATGAAACGCAGTACTAAATTTCAATTCCGTACCCATGGCCTTTTGCAAACTTTTCCAGAATCTCGAAGTAAACCTCGGATCACGGTCTGACACAATGGATACCGGAGTCCCATGAAGTCGAATGATCTCTCCAATGTATAACTCAGCATATTGATCCATAGAAAATGAGGTATTCACAGCTAGGAAATGTGCAGACTTTGTCAATCTGTCAACTATAATAACCCAGATAGCATTATTACCTTTTCGCGTACGCGGCAATCCCACAACAAATCCATAGTAATATGTTCCCATTTCCACTCTGGCACTGGTAGTGGTTGAAGTAATCCCCTTTTTTTTTTTTTTTTGGGTAAATAAGCTTGAAATAGAAAAAAGACTAACCGAATATACAGCCTACAAGGGGCATACCCCAGGAGGAAAAGAAAAAGAAAAGAAAGGAAGACTAATGGGAAGTAATCCCGCTGGCCTTCCCATTTCCCTTTTCTTTCTTTGTTTTTTTGTCTTTGTCCTCCCTGGGGTATGCCCCTTGTAGGCTGTATATTCTTTTGCCTCTTTTTTAATTTTTTTTTTTTTGGGTAAATTAGCTTGAAATTAAAAGGGGTTAAGCGAATGTACAGGGGGCATACCCCAGGGAGGACAAAATGAAAAGAAAGAAAAGAAGAAAAGAAAAAGAGAAAGAAAAAAAAGCGTGGTCCCCGACACAACCCGCCGGGGTGGGAAATAAGAGGTACTGGCACTCCCGCCAGTATAGGTAAATGAGCAAAATGCAATAAGCGTAAAGAAGCACCGACACATCCCGCCGGCATAGGTGTAAATAAGTAGAATGCAATAAGCGTAGCAGATAAACTTGGAGAGGAATAACAACTTAAGACCATTCACTGTAACAGCGGAGAACTTAGAACATGGAGTCGGGGGATGGTCCCCTAACAAAGAATCGTGGCACTCGAGGTCGGCCCGGAGTTAAATCGCCCTCTCGATAAACTCCGGCCCATTGCCACTAGGGCCATCTAGTGCGACGAGCGCACCCCAAAGAAGACAATGCCATCAGACCACACATCGCAACAATTCAGAACTGCAGGAGCAGTCGCACCAAACTCTAAGCAACACCATACAATGAGCAGCACTCAAGTATATAAGTTATCCCAAGTAAAGTCACTAGAACACAGTTTTCATGTGAAACCGAATGCCAATCGACAGAGTACCAAGAGGTTCCCATTAATCAGGCCACGGTATGTGAACCGCAACTACGGTACAGGTTCAACAATGGAGCAAATAGGCAGTGTACCAAAGTACCAATTAACACTATGGTATAAGGATATCAACTTAATTACCATTCACTGTTACAGCAGATTACTCGGAACGTGGGGTCAGGGGGATGGACCCCTAACTAGCAAGAATCATTGCAGTCGAGGTCAGCCCCGGAGTTATATCGCCCTCTCGAAAAACTCCAGCCCATTGACCACTGGGGCCATCTAGTGCGACGAGCGCACCCCCAGTAGACAATGCCATCAGACCACACATCGCAACCATTCAAAACTGCAGAAGCAGTCGCACCAAACTCCAAGTAGCACCATAAACGAGCAGTACATCAAGTAGATAAATTATCCCGTACAGAATCATTTGAACGCAGGTTCAATAGTGTACCAAAGGTACCAATTAACACTGTAGTGTAGACTAAAAGTCAGCTAGCTCATCAATAGAGCAGATAAACAGTGCCCAGAAGCTCTGATTAACAAAAACCGGCCAAAAGGGTACCGCTGTGCATCTTCACGGCTGACTACACCAGAAATTGGCCGGAGAACAACTGGTTTGAGGTACAAACCTCTATCTTTGCAATACAGCCCATAACTCGAATTTAACATCAATTTACAGATCTAAACAATAAAGAGACATGGACTGGATCTAGAATCGGGGAGAGCTTACAACAACTCACCTTATAGATCGCTGGGATGAACTGATAGTCCGTGAAGATAGACCAGACGATCAGATTATGTAGTCACTGTTTGGATATGAGACCCAAAACTAGATCCCCTTTACCGTTTACCCCTGAAGCATGATGTCGGCGACGAACCCACTAATACCGAACTGAATCGCGTACCAGATCTGAAGCTTGGGATAGGACCATGGAGGAACTTGGGATAGAGGCTGTAGAAGAAGTATGCAGCAGCAGCAACAAATCTGCAGGAGTATGCAGCAGCAACAAATCTGCAGAAGTATGCAGCAGCAACAAATCTGCAGCAGCAGTAAGCAGAATGCAGCAGCAGAATTGGGTGTATCACAGAAGTGCGGCAACAGAATTGGTGTATCAGCAAACAGCTTGAACATGAGGGTTTATGCTTGAAACTTGAGCATGGTACTTGGGCTAATCTTGAGCATGAGACTTGACTTTGCAAAAGTGGCTTGGGAATTGGAGTAACTTGGAATTGAGCACTTGCAAAAGCTGCACCAACTGCAGCACCAATCTGTTGCACCATGATTCCTAGCATAGCTCTATAGCCTTGAGTCGAATGGAATGGATGAATGTGAGTCCTAACAATGCATCGTGCCATTACAATGAATGGCTTGAGTGGAACAACAGTAGAAAGGGTTGAGAGCTTCTCTCTCTAGAATCTAGAGAGAGAATGCACTCCCCTCCCATTCCATCAAAATTTTTCACAAATGTACCAAGCAATCTGTTTGGTTGAGCTTATCCGGTGTAGATCCATTCTACTCCAACCCTTACAACAATCTGATAAGAAATGTCTGATCGAATGAAAGTGGGTCAACACCCACTCATATACCAGTTCCAGATCTTCCAACGCCTTTTTGTGGAGATGGAGCTTCTCGATGGGGATGGAGATGGAGCATCTCAAGACTCTCGGCCATGGAGTGCTGAAGGGGATTTGAAGTTGAGCCTGATCCAGACCACTACAACACAACAATCAACACAGCAAAGTGGGTTTCAGTATCTCTATTTCGTGATTTGATGAACTACATGGCATCAACAGCAACCCAAAAGGAGGATCTGAGAAGATCAAAAACCTCTAATTGCTCAATCGGCACACACAAAATCAAGATATACTCATCATCAACGCTGGTCTACGGGTAAAGCCCTAGGTAGCAAAACTCAAAGGGGCTTGCTGCCTCTCACCTTCAAACTCGTTCTCCCAATCAAATGGGGATCCAAAACGGTGAGCAGAGAGTTGAGTTTGGTTACTTCCCACTGTATTTGGCTTGAATTTCGTGTGCGTTTCAGTTCCTCTTGCTAAGTGTCGTTGATGTCACGGCTATGGGGGTAATACCATCAACGGTTCTGTTGTGCATAGGAGTTTCAATGTTCATACTTGTGGTATTAATCTTCTCACGTTGCTGTGCTGTGTTTGTGGATGTAACGAGTTAACCCAGTTCTTTATTCTTTAATTTTGTGCTGAGAATGGTGCTCATTGTGGTGATCTCTAATTTCTCTTTGAGAAATTCAGTCAGGTTAGCCCAGTTATCTGTTTCTGGGTTTCGGTTGGACTGCTGAATATTGAGGAAGAGGCAAGTGTGGCTCACATTCCTTTGTGAGAGTGGGCATTGTTTGCTCACTGTGTGCCTGAGGTAAAAACGGGTCAGAAGCTTTTTTGTCAAAAGGTAGTAGCTGCACTGCTGTAGCAGTAGCCTTTCGGTGGAAAGGCTCAAATCAACAGATGACCCATATGGCCTTTCGGTTCAACAGATGGACTTTCGGTTCAATTATTCAAGCTTCAACCCAATTTTATGCTGCACGTAAATGGTTGTGCCATAGGGTAAATCGAGTGTGGGTGGTAGCTTTTGAAAAAAGGCAATTGCTTTTGAAGTAACTTTTGAATTCCACTGAGTGGGGTGGTCCCCATCTCACATCCATTGTTGGCGTGATGCCAGCTGCATCATATGTATCAAGCCTACATCAAATGCTTTACTTGCAAAAAGGAAAAGGTCCCACCTATCATCCTCTGGTCAAATCGAATACACCACTTGACCCAAGTGGGAACAGCTGTACCTCATGTTTCATTCGGATAGAAGGGTATTACTGCCGACTTAAGCCCCTTCGTGGGACCCTTATATTACACCATGTGGGATTCATTTTTGGTTGTGGGCTGACATGTTTTTAGAGCCACTGTGTAATAGATCTAATTTTACTGCTTTATGCTTATTATACCCACCCGGCGGGTTGTGCTGGTCCTCATATTTTCCCACCCCGGCGGGTTGTGCCGGGGAGTACGCAATTTTTCATTTCATTTCTTTATTTTTGTTTTGTCCTCCCTGGGGTATTCCCCTTGTAAGCTGTACATTCGCTTAACCCTTTTTAATTTCAAGCTGGTTTATCCAAAAAAAAAAAAAAAAAAAAAAACAATGCATCGTGCCAAGGGACAACCCCCCAAGGCTAGGTACGGGAGGAAGCCCCCTCCCAAAGGGATCATACGTGCCAAGGGACATCCCCCCTAGGCTAGGCCCACTAAACCACTGAAAAGCTCACCCCAACCCTTTGTTGCATGAAATCCTAGCAGAATTTGGACAGCATCTTGTTAGAAAAAGTGATAACCCATATGAAAGTGACCCTATCTTGCACATCCCCAACAAGAGTGACAGCAGCTCTGCCCATAGGATGGCAGTCCTCAAATAGATGATAAGTCCAGCAGTAATTGAAAAGGGGTAATAGCAGATTTCAATATAGCAGTGGGTTGCAACAGCCCTTGCAACCCACAAAACAACAACAAATGCATGCATAAAGCTTGAAAATCACTTACAAACAGCAGAAGCAGATTGCAACAGCCCTTGCAATCCACATAACAACTAATGATGCAGCAGTAACATAAAGAAAAACAGCAGGTTGCAACAGCCCTTGCAACCCACATAATCATCAAATAAAGAGCAAGAGTTACCTCCCTTTCTAGTAGATCCACAACCTGATAATTCATGTGTCTTCCCCATGGATGAACCCTCACTGTTGAGCCATTTGCCCAGTGACCGCAGCAGAACATCAGCAGCAGTACGGCAACAGCAGCAGTGCTAGACAATGTGCAATCAGCATGTGCTATACAATGTGCTCAAACTTATGAGCACAACCTGCAATTACACCTACCCAACTGGGTCATTAGTATTGAAAGCATGTGCACTACTCCTGGTTGTCCCATGTTGATTCATCCTGTCACTGGAAATCAGTTAGCAACTTGAAGATAGCAGTGAAAGCAAAAGAATGTACTATGATTACATGCTTCAAAATTACATGCCACTAGATTATACTATACTATTCAACTTCATGGGTTATGTTCCATGCTTCACACAAGTGTAAGGGATCCTCAGGAATTTTGCTGAGAGACAATATTCTACATCTAATGTCAGTACATATCTTACCAACAACAGATTCAATAGTGTGATGCAGATTCTGAAATTTCCTGAGATTCCTTTCAATCCAGATATGATAGAGTGTGACGGTGAATGGCAATTTGATGATTGTGCTCTTAAGACCTTTTCCTCTATATTTGGATAATAGGGAAACCAATGATTGGAGAGTTTGAGGCTGCCAAGTGAGGTGAGACTTAAGTGAAACCTCATCCCAAACCTTTTGAGTAAAGGGGCAATTGAAAAAGAGATGATTATGAGTCTCCTCCCCAGTGCAAAAGCTACAACAAGAAGTACCCTTGATGCCAAAGAGGACCAATCTGTCCTCAGTGGACAATCTATTTTGGATGGCGAGCCAACTTATCAGGCTGCACTTAGGGATATGGGAAGAAAACCAGATTGTGTGGCTCCAACCAACATTAGGGAAATGGTTCCTGAGTTGCTCCCAACATGAGGATACAGTAAATAGACCATTATTACAAAGAGTCCATCTACAAGTATCATGTAAAGGGGATGGGTTGGTGATAGCAGGGAGGGCATCTCTGATTTCATTTAGTTCCCAGGTTTGGGTGATAGGAAACTTCCATTGATTGGAACTGGACAAGATTGTAGCAACCTTGGCATCATCAGAAAGACCGGAATCATAAATAATACGATTACCAAATCTCTCAACCAAAGGTCCTAAGGGATGCCAATTTTCATACCACAAAGAGGTGGAACTTCCATCCCCAATCTGATACTGAATGAATGGTTGAACCAGAGGACGCAGTTGAAGCAATTTCCTCCAAGTCCAAGAGGGGCTACTTGGCATTCTGATTTTCCAAAAACTCCTCCCTTTGAGTAAATATGACTTAATCCATTGACACCACATTGATTGCTCACCACCAGAAATGAGATACCAGATGTGCTTAGCCATAGCAGCCTTGTTCCATACTTGGAGGGATTTAAAGCCAAGGCCCCCTTCCTTTGTGGGGGAGCATAAATGCTCCCAAGATACCTTACCACCAGTGTGCTTCAGATCAGGCCCAGTCCAGAAAAAGGCTCTAAGAATTGATTCAACTTCTTTAATCACTTTTTTAGGTAGAATGAAGATAGAGGACCAATAAGTTTGCATTGAAAACAAAACAGACTTAACTAATTGGACCCTACCAGCATAAGAAAGGTACTTGTTAGCCCAAGACTTGGTTCGACTTATGATTCTATCAATGAGGACTTTGCAGTCAGTGTATTTTAACTTAGTGGAGATAAGAGGAACCCCAAGATACTTGACTGGGAGAGCCCCTTCATTGAATCCGAGTGTTTGCAGAATTGAATTTTTGATTGAGACGGGGACTCCAGTAAAGAAGACATTGCTCTTACTAGGACTAGGAGATAGCCCAGAGAGAGAAGCAAATTCTTTTTTTTTTGGGTAAAATAGCTTGAAATAAAAAGGAGACAAAAGAATATACAGCCTACAAGGGGCATACCCCAGGGAGGACAAAAAGAAAAAAAGACGAGAAAATTGCGAGAAATGGAAAGAAATGGGGAGGCCAAACTTGGCAACATGGAGGACCACCCAAAATGAACTTGATGGTTGACATTGGAGCTTGATATTGAGGCAAGAAGCTTGATCTTCGACTGGTTGAACTTAAAACATGGAGCTTGAAGCTTGAGTCTCAAACATGGGAAATTTTTTTGAAAATTTCGCCATGACCCGATCGTAATTGGAGCACCCTCAAGGTGCCAGCCACTGCGTATATAACAGCAGCAGCTGAAAAAAGAAAAGAAAGGAGATAGAGGAAGGTGTAACAGCAGATCACAACAACAGGTAATAGCAGTGAAGCAAATATGTAGCAGCAGCAGAATGCGGCCGACTCGAGCATGACTTCAACAGAATAGAATAGTATCGCAGTGACTTCATCACTATCTTAGCTTGCAGGCTTCAGTGAAAGGTGCTGTGTGCAAATGCACCTCAAGTGGGAGGACGCCCCCTCCCCAAGGGGATCAAACAGGCCTTGGGACAACCCCCCAAGGCTAGGTTAAGTCAAAATGAACCTGTTTACATTGGCCATAACACTGGACAACACAACAAACAAGCTGGACAAAACTGGACAGAATACAGCAGTAGATCACACTCACAACTCACTGGACATACATATATCAGTAGATCACTCTTCTAACAATATGAGCTACCTAAAGCAAATTGATAGTAACTCAAGGAACTTCTCATATAGGTCCAACCAACATGATCCAGACCTCCCTTTCTAGTAGATCCACAAGTTGATGCATCCATATGCTGGAAAGGACCCAAGTTACCTCCCAAGTTGGTGCTTCCAGCAGTAGCAACTAAGCAATCCATCTTTTTGCTTTTGCAGCAGTATAGCTGCAACAGGAGCAAGCAACTGCTGCAGCAGCACTGAATGTAGAAGCCTTCCATAGATTTTCTTGTGATGGACCTACAAAACAATCTGCTCAATTGAGCCATTAGAACATGGATTGGACCCTTCAAATATCTAGTTCATCTAGAGCAACCTGCCACTGGAAATCAATTAGTGCCAAGAAAATATGACGATAATAGTAAACAACCTGGAGCACTACCTTGAATAAATGCCACTATGCCACACACTTGCTATTCAGATTCAGAATTAAGAATTAAGAATTAAGATGCCATGCTTCACACAGATATAAAGGGCCCTCAGGAATATTGTTAAGTGACAATAATTTGCATCTAATGTCAGTACAAACTTTATTCACAACAAGTGAGATTGTGTGCTGCTTATTCTGAAATTTCCTAAGATTCCTTTCCATCCATATGTGGTATAAAGTGACTGTGAAGGATAATTTGATGATAGTGCTCCTAAGTCCTTTTCCTCTATAGCCAGAGAGAATAGAGACCAAGTCCTGGAGAGAGATCAGGGGCTGCAATGTGAGATGAGATTTACGAGAGACCTCATCCCAAACTTTCTGAGTGAAGGGACAATTAAAGAAGAGATGATTGTGATCCTCTTCTTCAGGACAGAAGCTGCAGCAAGATGTATCCTTGATGCCAAAAAGAACAAGTCTGTCCTCAGTGGCTAATCTATTTTGAATGGCAAGCCAGCTTATCAAACTGCATTTGGGAATGTGAAAAGGGAACCAAACAATGTGACTCCAATCAATAATTGGAAAGTGGGTTCTGAGTTGCTCCCAAAGAGAGGACACAGTAAATAAACCATTATTACTAAGGGTCCATCTACAGGAATCCTTTGAAAGGGGGGGATGTGTGATTGCAGGGAGGTTTGCCCTCCAATGGTTAGACCTGGACAAGATGGTAGAGACCTTGGCATCATCAGATAATCCAGAATCATAGATGATGCGATTGCCAAATCTCGCAACCAATGGACCCAAGGGATGCCAATTGTCATGCCAAAGGAAAGTGGAGCTCCCATCCCCAATTTCATAAAGGATGAAAGGATGAATGAGGGGACGCAACTGAAGTAATTTTCTCCACGTCCAAGAAGGGCTACTTGGTATTTTGACTTTCCAAAAACTTTTTGCTCTTGAGTAAGTATGATTTTACCCATTGACACCACATTGACTGCTCACCTCCAGAGACAAGGTACCATATATGTTTTGCCATTGCAGCCTTATTCCATACTTGGAGGGATTTAAATCCAAGACCCCCCCATGTAACATAACTCATAGCGGCGAATGGGTGACGTCAGCGTTCTCTTCTGGCGATTCTGGGCGATCTGAAATGGAAACCCTAGAAATGGAGTCCTCTTCTGATAAAACCATGGCTGATGGTCTAGGAATGGAGCCCATCCACAACTCCGAAGTCTCCCCTTCTGGTGGCCTAGGAAAGCAAACCGTGGTAGATCTCGGTACCAAGGCAGTCGATTCTAACGATGTTAGTAAGAAAAGGTTGGGTAATCTACATACCAAGTTCAGTTCGATGGAAACTCCACAGTCGGGCAAGTCGATCCACAGTAAGCTCCTGACCCCCGGTGCGGTATTCTCCTCGCCCACCAGGTTTACTCCTTTTAAACCCCAAGATCTCTACCCGCAACTTCAGACTTCCCCTGCTCGTGGAGTCATAAACCGTGCTCAAAACACCACCCCCAAGAACTCCACTTCCATGGAATCAGGTACCACATACTCGGTTCCTACTCCTTTCATACCTCAGGACTCCTTTCCCTTTGGGTTAAAGTCAACTGATTTCTCAGAAAACCATAACCCTAACTCATCATCTGTAGCTTCCGGCCCATCTACAATCCCTATAGCTCTCAACTTTTCCATGGATCACTCGACCCTTCCTACTACTCCCACCTCTTCACCTTATAACCCTCTTTTCAAGTCCCCCCAAGTTTTAAACAACTTCTCACCAAGCCCTAGTAATTCCAAGCCAAGGCCAGCACTTAAGGAAGCTTCTCAGAAGGAGGGTAATCCCGAGAATCGTATTAGTTCCCTAGTCCATTCGATTGAGGAAGAGATGCATAGGACTGGTGTCAATGTCAATTTCAAGCAGCTGAAATCTCATCTCCTTCAGATTTGTGAAGACTATTCTAATACCAGGTTGGCATCTGATTTGCTGGTAAATGGGGAATTTGTGGAAGTTGAATGCAACTCTCCCCGTCATGCTCAAGGTTCCCTTGAACCCATTACTTCTGATACCAAGGAGCAAGCCAAGAGTGCTCAAAACAATGTCTCGGACCCTTCGCACAATCCAGTTAAACCCAAAAATTGGTCCTCCCTATTCAATGCCCAGGCACCTTCAAAGGTCATGAAACTCGAGCATTATCCAGAAATACAAAGAGGGGATGAAGCTGTTGTGGAACTAGATGAGACCGATGTCGATTCCAACTCCTTGGACAACTGTCTTATTGGTTATTTCCTCGATGGAAGGATGCCATATAATCTCCTGTGTGCTATAGCTAGGGCTGTGTGGAAGGAGAATGTGCCTATATCTATTAAATCTTGGAAGGAGGTCCATATTTCTTCTCCAAGCGTTATTTGGTACTGACAGAATGGAAGAGAATGTTGGTCCCCGCTACAGCACACCCATCTTCAATCCCAGCGTGGGTTAAACTTCACAAACTCCCGTTGGAATGTTGGACTGCCTCAGGTTTCAGCAGGATTGCTAGTACCATTGGCAGACCTATACATGTTGATCAAGCCACAGCAACCAAGAAAAGGTTAGACTATGCAAGGGTGTGTATTGAAATTTCCGCAGGGGATGAACTCCCGGATGAGGTGATAGTGAAGATCAATGGAGATGCGGTGGCTGTCCGGGTGGAGTATCAGTGGATCCCTCCTAAATGCACAGCTTGTAAAGTGTTTGGCCACAAATGCAATCCTAAACCTTCTCCCACCCCTGCCAATCCAGTTGAATCTGTGATTAATAAGGGGGAGCAAGTAATTGAAGCTGAGATCTCTAACATGGATCCCGTGGTACAATGTAGAGTGTTGGAAGCTCTGAACAAAGGGGGTAGTGCTGCCCTAGAAGTAAGTACCAAAGTGATACAAAACCCTACTGCTGTTTGTAGTCCAGTACTTGCATCAACTGAGACTACACTTCAGGGGGTCAGCATTGACCCTGATCCAGCACCTCCACATTTGCCTATTTCACCTCCTGCTTCTACACTTCCTGGCAGTAGCACAGTAGGGGCAGTGGATGCTTTAGCTCTGGAGGGGGTTTTCCTGGTGGTTTCACACAAGAAGAAGAACAAGAGGAAGGGCACCCAGGGGGCTCTCTCTCATACTAAAGGGCGGTAATTCTTTTCCTATTCTCTTCTTTTGATAGCAACTAATTCTTCCTACTCTCTGCTATATAGTTTAGTTTGTTATGTTGAATTCCACTATGCATTTTGGGTTTTGGAACTTGCGTGGTCTAAATGACCCTATTAAACAAAGAGAAGCCAAACTTTTCATTAAGAATAACAACCTGTCTTTGATTGGGCTGCTTGAACATAAAGTGAAAGAGGCCAATGCTAAAAGAATCCTCAATTTCATCTGCCCTCACTGGCATTTTGCCCACAACTACAATTTAGCCCCAATTGGTAGAATTTTGGTTTGTTGGGATCCTCAAATTCTCACTGTTAATGTGTTGAATCAATCCAGTCAATACATTCATTGTGAGGTCCATTCTATCCATTCTGGGTTAGTCTTCCTTACCACCTTTGTCTATGGGGCTAATGATTATGTAGATAGACATGACCTCTGGAGTAGCCTCCTCAATCTTAAGACAACTTCTCCTTGGGTGACTCTTGGTGACTTCAATGCCATAAGATCTCCTAGGGAGAAGTCTGGTGGCTACAACACACTGGCCACCACACATGGATGAGATTAATAACAGTCTCTACTCTTGTGAATTGGATGACCTTAGATTCTCTGGTTGCTTCTATACCTGGAGCAATAGACAAGTTGCTCCCAATCATATCTCTTCCAAGATTGATAGGGTGCTTGTTAATGAAAGCTGGATGAGAACTTTTCCTTACTCCAGTGCTTTCTTTCCTACTCCTGGGATATCTGACCACTCCCCTGCTGTTGTGAATCTTGCTCCCCCCCCCTAGACCCACTCCTAAACCTTTCAGGTTCTTTGATTTCCTTGCTGACCACCCTTTGTTTCTCCCCACAGTTCAAAGGGTCTGGAGATCCTTGGTCCTTGGCAATCCCATGTTCTGTGTATGTAAGAAATTGAGTTCTCTCCAAGTGGAATTCAAAAAACTAAATACTAAGGAGTTTAGTGCAATCTCTGATAGGGTTAAAAATGCCAAATATCAACTTGATAATCTTCAAATTCAATTGGGGGCTAACCCCTCCAATCCCACCACACAATCTGAAGAGAGAACTGCCTTTAGACAATATATGTTGTTGTCTAGAGCTGAAGAGAGCTTAGCTAAGCTAAAATCTAGGATTCAATGGCTTAAACTTGGTGATCAGTGCTCCTCATTCTTTTTAAAATCTGTTAGTAATAACAGGAATAGGAGCATGATTACTAGTCTTACATTAAATGATTCCACTACTACTCAGGATATAACAGTGATTAAGTCTTCTTTTGTCAACTACTACACTGATCTGTTGGGTACTATGAGGAGTACCCAATATGATGGTGCTAGTAGAGTTAATGATCTTATTCAAAGGAGATTAACTGATGAACAGAGGTTGTTAATGATTCAGCCTGTCACTGATGCTGAAATTAAAGATACTCTTTGGAATTTAAACCCTAAAAAGGCTCCTGGGCCTGATGGGTACAATGCAGGGTTTTTTCATAAAGCTTGGCTTGGTCATGAAGTAACTGCAGCAGTTAAGAATTTCTTTAGGTCTAGCCAACTCTTGAGGAAAGCTAACGCCACTGTGATTGCACTTGTTCCTAAGATCCCTAACCCCTCTAAGGTTGGTGATTTTAGGCCCTGTTGTAATACTATTTACAAGTGCATAGCAAAGATTTTGGCTAGGAGACTCAAAATCAGTGTCCTTCCCTTCCTCATTGACCCCCGTAACATTTTTCTTACTCAAGAAATTATGCATGGCTGTCCATAAATCTTCACCATCTCCAAGGTGTGCTATGAAAGTGGATATCATGAAGGCATATACTATTTACAAGTGTTTGCTTTGCAGATGACCTTATGATCTTCTCGTAAGGGTGATCTTGGGTCATTAACCACATCCAAGCTTCCTTATAGAATTTGAGTCCTTATCGGACTCAAACCTAGTCCTAGTAAAAGTCACATATTCTTCTCTCGGTGTACGCTTTTCCACCAGAAGGATATTCTGGATACACTTGGTTTTCAGAAGGTCTCCTTCCTGTGAAATATTTAGGTGTCCCCTTACTTTCCACCAAGTTAACACATGGTGATTGCAAGCCTATGGTGGATAAGATTACTGCTAAGACCAAAACCTGGACCAATAGAGATTTAACTTATGCTGGTAGAATCCAGCTGATCAAGAATGTGCTTTTTTCTATGCAAACTTATTGGTCCTCCTTGTTCATTCTTCCAAAGAAGGTCATCAAGGAGGTTGAGTCTATTTTGAGGGCCTTCCTTTGGTCCGCCCCGACCTTAAGAAATCAGTGCTAAAGTTTCCCGGGAGCATCTCTGTGTTCCCAAACAGGAGGGAGGCCTTGGTTTTAAATCATTACAAGTTTGGAATAAAGCTGCCATCTCCAAACACATCTGGGTTCTCATCTCTGGTGGTGAGCAATCAATGTGGTGTCAGTGGGTCAAATCCTACTTACTTAAAGGCAACAACTTTTGGCAGATCAAGGTGCCTAGTCAGCCCACCTGGATTTGGAGGAAGCTTCTCAATCTCAGAACCCTTGTTCTCCCATTCATCAAAACTATTATAGGTAATGGACATAATACCTCCTTGTGGCATGACAATTGGCACCCATTTGGGCCTTTGGCTAGCAAGTATGGTGATAGGATCATTTATGACATTGGTCTTCCTAAAAACTCTAAGGTCTCCTCTATTCTTAGGGATTCCAAATGGTTCCTACCTGTCACCCAGACTTGGGAAATCAATGAGCTTAGGGCCAGCCTTGCCAACTTCCCTGACCCTAATGCTGATGTTGAGGATCATAATAGCTGGACACTCACTGCTAATGGGGTGTTCACTGTTGGCTCTCTTTGGAACAGTCTGAGGACTACCTTTCCCAAAGTTCCATGGCACAATTGTGTTTGGTTTTCTGGGCACATTCCCAAATGCAGCTTTATTACCTGGGTTGCCATTCAGGGTAAGCTCTACACTGAAGATAGGCTTGTCCTGTTTGGCACTAAATCCCATTCTTGCTGTAGCTTCTGCTCTAGTAGTGAGAGCCATGATCACTTATTCTTCAACTGTCCCTTCACTTCCCAAGTGTGGTCTCAACTACTTACTAGACTTGGTGTGCATTGGCCTGCTAGATCTTGGGCTAACTGGGTAGCCCTGTTAACGACAATCAAAGGCAAATCACTTAAATCACTTTTAACTAAATTGGTCTTTTCCACTGCTGTATATCATATTTGGATTGAGAGGAATATTCGCAAGTTCCAAAATGTTGTTTGTCCTATCTCAGCGGTTGTGCATAAGATTCACTCTATCATAAGGCTTAGATTGATGTCCTTGGGAGACCTCTCCAAAGGTCCTCAATCTAATGACCTATTGATCCAATGGAATGTGATTTAAACTGTGCTATATTCTCTCTTGCATTGTGGTTCCTATTTACTAATATCAATGTGGAGTTTCTAGATCTTGGCTTGGCAGGTGGCATACTATTAATTCTAGTTTCAATGACAACAACCTGCAGCAGGTATTGGCTCTCACTTACTGCCCAGTTGGGTTTCATTGTGAACAGGTGATGCTGAGCTTATTCTTACCCTGAGTTGTGTGAACTACTATTATAATGTGTACATCCCTGTGAGTGAGTGGTTGTGCCACAGATTTCCTTCATGAGAGGAGGTAATACCTAGTGGGGGAGTTTTGTGAGTGTAAGTTGAGGGTGAATGGGTCCCTAGTGAGTGTGCCAGAAGTTGTGAGTTTTCAAGGGAGAAGAAGGTGAGACTTAAACTTCTAGGATTTCCATGCTTTTTTTTTTTTTTTTTTTTTTTGATAAACCAGCTTTAAAATAAAAAGGGCTAAACGATTGTACAGCCTACAAGGGGCATACCCCAGGAGGACAAAGCAAAAAAAGAAAAGGAAAAGAAGAAAAGAAAAGTATGCCACAGGCAACAAAATAAAGAAGGCCAAACGGCTACAACGAAATAGAAAATTACTAATATGAAGGCCAAACGGCAAGAGTTAATTTACTAAAGAACCGAGACACACGGCAGCATAGTGCTTAGCAACATCCCTAGGGACAGCCCCCCTAGGGTAAGCAATATGAAAGGGAATAACCCTCAAAAGCCAACACACGGCACGGGATTGTTTTCCAAAAATTGACAGAGTCTTGTTTGAAATTTGGGAAATCTGCAGTACCCAACAACACACGGCAGCAGCAGCCAACCACAATGTACGGCCTAAATTTGCAGCAGCTCTAACAAAAGGAGTGAAAACAGCATACATTTGCTGCAGCAATGAAAGATACTGAGAATCTGCAGCAAGAGGGCGTTTAAAAAGCTTATACCTATAACTTAAATCCGTATCAAAGAGCAAACAGTTGCTGCAGAAATTAAACCAAAAACGTGTCACGCGAGAACAGAGCGGTGAAAATGAGCATACAGAGCTGTTTGTAACAAAGAACCATAACATATAGCATACAACTACCGCAAATAACCGGACAAAGAACCGAATAGTCACGTAGAGTAGCAGCAACAGCCAACATATCAACATGAGTCATCTAGTAACATCAGTCACTTAGAGATAGAACATTTGAGTCTCACCTACAACTCCCTCGGGATCTCACGGCTTCGATATCTCTCGCTAAGGTTCCAAACTCCCTCACCTCACAGAATTTCCTTTAATTCAAGTAACTCTCACAATGGGTGGTAGTGGATCAAACACTCAACTCACAAGGTAGGTGCATAATATAGTAGATCACTCTCACACAGAAAACCTCATCACAGAAGTGCCAAAACAGGACTCAATTTGATAAAGTGAAAATTGAGTGTATTGAGATATAGGATAACAAACCTGTTACATAGAAGCATAAAATACCAGACCACCACTTAGCCAATAGACCTTGAGATTGAGAACTCCAGTGTATCAGTGTATCACTAGAACTGCGGCAATACAGAACTGCCCCTTGGACGGCAGTAGCAAATCACTACAGTGAGCACAGAAGATGGAATAAACCCTAGAATTTTGTGTCTTACCTACTACGCCCTCGGGACCTCACAGCTTCAAACCACTCTCTAGGCTCCCATCTCCCTCAACTCTCATTTTACTCCAAACATGACACTCACAAAGGGAAGAGGAAGTGGACCAATCACACAACTCACAAGGGATTCACACATTATGGTAGATCACTCTCTCCAACCATCCAAGGCAGTGCAGACATACGGGAGCAGTGGATTAAGGGTATCAAACCTTATATATATAGAAGTATAAACACTCCCATATTGAAGGACCTTGACTGAGATCCAATAGCCTGAACCTTTAACCTGTAAAGAACCTCAGAAGCAAACTAGAGACATCATTAAATGAGATTCCACTTAGCTAAAAGACCTTGATATTGAGAACCTGATGAGAGGTTTCCCATGGATAACAACCTACCCCTTACCATTGAGTGTATTTTGCCTACTACCACAGATGATGGGCATGAAATGTTTTGAAACTTGCGATGATTCCTCTCAATCCAAATATGATAAACTGATGCAGTGAAAGCCAATTTTGTGATGAGAGTTTTAATAGATTTGCCCTTGATGGTACCCATTAGATCAACCCAATTGGACCAGGACCTAGAATGCCAACGAGTATTGACAAAGGACAATATCTGATCCCACACATGGGTAGAAAAAGGGCAGTTGAAGAACAAATGTGTGTGACTCTCCTGCCCAGGGCAGAAGCTACAACAGGAGGTAGATTTGGTACCAAAGAGGACCAACCTATCTTCAGTGTAGAGCCTATGCTGTATAGCAATCCAAGTAATAAAGCTGCACTTGGGTATGTGCCCAGGAAACCATACACATTTGTGCCAAGAGACCTTAGGGAACGGGGTTCATGCCTTCTCTTGAATGCCATCAGTTGGGCATTAGTTATACTACTGTGCTTTACACTACTATGAGTTGCTCCTGTTGTTTAAAAACCTCTTTGAGCTGTTGTTTATATCTAGTCTTTTGCCTAGCCTAGGGGGGATGTCCCTTGGCAAGTCTGATCCCCTTGGGGAGGGGGCGTCCTCCCATGGATTATTGTTATACTGCTGCTGCCTCTGATGTAGCCACATTCTCCCATGGATTACTGTTATACTCCAACAGCAACAACCTGCACTTGCAGCAGTTTACTGAGTTTACTGAGATCCTTAATGCTGAAATGCTGTGATGCTGATATGCCGTGAAAAGCAGTTTTCTACTTCCTGCTGCTGAGTGCTGCAGTTTACTGCTTCCTGTTGGAAGTTCTGCCTCTATCTCTTCCTCCTTCTTTTTTCTTTTTTTCAGCTGCTGCTGTTGTATGCAGTGGCTGGCACCTTGAGGGTGCTCCAATTACGAACGGGTCATGGCGAAATTTTCAAAATTTTCGGCCTCGGACAAGCATCCTTTTGTAACAACTCTTGTTGAGTTATCTCGCTACTTTATTAGCTCTATTGTATTACCATCTTTGCCTTAGTTGGCTATCCCTTTTTTCTCCTCATGTAGCCTTTGGGCCTCCCCTCATTTTGTTGCCGTCTGGCGTAGTTTTCATTTCTTTTCTTTTCTTTTTTCATTTTTCCTCCTGGGGTATGCCCCTTGTAGGCTGTATATCCGTTTAGCCCCTTTTATTTTCAAGCTTAATTATCCAAAAAAAAAAAAATCCAAGACCCCCTTCCTTTCTAGGAGAGCACAGATGCTCCCATGAGACCTTAGCTCCAGAGTGCTTAAGATCAGGACCAGTCCAGAAAAAGGCTCTAAGAATTGATTCAACTTCTTTTAGAACCTTTTTGGGCAAAATAAAAATAGAGGACCAGTAGGTTTGCATTGAGAACAACACAGACTTAACCAACTGGACTCTACCAGCATAAGAGAGGTATTTGTTGGCCCAAGACTTGGTACGACTTGTAATTCTATCAATGAGAATTTGACAATCAGTGTATCTCAGTTTAGTGGTGATGAGAGGGACTCCTAAGTACTTGACTGGAAGATTCCCTTCATTGAAGCCCAGAGTTTGAAGAATTGAATTTTTTATTGTGGTAGGGACTCTAGAGAAGAAGGCAATGCTCTTGCCAGGGCTGGGAGTCAAACCAGATAGAGAGGCAAACTCATTGAGAGCATTGTGAATGCATTGAATGGAACTCAACTCACCTTTGCAGAAGATCATGAGATCATCTGCAAAACAGAGATTGATAATCTTGGTTTTATCACATCTCCAGTGATGATGAAAATTGGAATTAAGTGATTGTTCTCTGAGTAATTGTGTGAGGATTTCCATAACAATGACAAAAAGGTAAGAGGACAATGGATCCCCTTGTCTCAAACCTTTTTGACCCTTAATCTTACCAATAGATTCACCATTGATACTCAAAGAGTAGTTAGCAGTGGTGACACAAGCCTTGATCCAATTGATCATTTTAGGATGGAAGTTCATGGAGGATAGAGTATCCCACAAGAAGTCCCATCTAACATTATCGTAGGCTTTCATGATATCCACTTTTAATGCACATTTGGGAGTGGAAGAGTGCTTATGGTAGTCCCTCATAATTTCCTGAGTAAGGAAGATGTTGTCTGCAATCTCCTACCTTTGACAAAACCAGATTGGACATGGTCAACGAGATGGGGCAAATTCAGTAAGAGCATTTTGGACACATTGAATGGAACTCAGCTCACCTTTGCAAAAGATCATGAGATCATCAGCAAAAGAGAGGTTGATGATTCTGGTTTTGTCACATCTCCAAAGGTAGTGGAAGTTTGAGGTGAGAGATTGTTCTCTAAGTAATTGGGTGAGAATCTCCATAACAATGACAAAAAGATAAGAGGATAAGGGATCACCCTGTCTCAAACCTTTTTGACCCCTGATTTTACCAACAGATTCACCATTGATACTCAAAGAGTAGTTAGCAATGGATACACAAGCCTTGATCCAAGTGATCATTTGGGGATGGAAATTCATGGAGTGGAGTACATCCCACAATAAATCCCATCTAACATTATCATAGGCTTTCATAATATCTACTTTCAGAGCACATTTGGGAGTGGAAGAGTGCTTATGATAATCCCTCATAATTTCCTGGGTGAGGAAAATGTTGTCAGCAATCCTCCTTCCTTTAACGAAGCCAGATTGGACATGATCAATTAGATGAGGAAGTGCAGCTTGGATCCTATGCGAGAGGATTTTAGCAATGCATTTGTAGATTGTGTTGCAACAAGAGATTGGTCTATAATCACCAACTTTTGATGGGTTGGGGACTTTAGGAACAAGAGCTATGCTAGTGGCATTAGCCTTAGTGAGAAGTTTACTAGACCTGAAGAAATTCCTCACTGCAGAAATAACTTCATGACCGACAACATCTCAAGCCTTATGGAAGAAACTAGCATTATAGCCATCAGGACCAGGGGCCTTATTGGGATTAAGAGACATGAATGTTTCCTTGATTAACTCAAGCCATCTTCTTTGCCTCATGTTTTTTTTTTTTTTGGGTAAATAAGCTTGAAATTAAAAGGGGATAAGCGAATGTACAGCCTACAAGGGGCATACCCCAGGAAGGACAAAATGAAAAGAAAGAAAGGAAAGGAAAGAAAAGAAAAGAAAATGCGTGGTCCCCGGCACAACCCGCCGGGGTGGGAAAATAAGAATTACTGGCACATCCCGCCAGCATAGGTGTAAATTAGCAAAAGCAATAAGGGAAACAGATAACTGTTTAATGCCATGCACAACCCGCAAGGCTAGGATAATAGCAAAACATGCACATAATTGGGTAACATGTAGTGGGTCCAAGAAGGCCCCAATGTATGAAATGTGATTACGCCCGTGCTCGCGTCCCATTAGCCTAGCCATCCCAAAGGAAAGAGAAGCAACAAGGACATAAGCAAGGGCAATGCGGAAGAACCATATATAAGTGGTGAGAATGTCAAATGCCTCCCTAAAGTAAGGAAGATACAAAGAGCGATGAACACATCAACTCATATGCTTAAGATCCGCCAACCTCCACTACAGTAGTAACAACAACAGAGAACACGGCGCCAAGGGTATGAGTCTCTAGTGGAACACCGGCAAAAGCCCAAGGGAACCCCCCATAGAACCCTACATAGGCCACAAGCCTAGTCCACTCGAAACTGTAAACACCCTCATCCAAGCTCCACAGTCGTCATAATAACCCATAAGAGATAGAGCAAGATCATGAAAGTAAGAGAATCCCAGCGGTGTTATCAAATACAAGGATAGGCTAGGGGTAGGTGAGCTCCCCAAGCAAGCTAAAGATCATGAAAGACAAAGCCAGCCCCAAGGAATAATCCCCGGATCAGAGAAAACCAGGTCACCACTATGTAGAACACATCTTATGGCAATCTCTGCCATCGGGCTCTGTGCACACACAATCACCCAAACGGTGCAGCTATCCTAATCCATAAATCCCCACACACGGTAAACGTAAGAGTGCCTCCTGTAATGGTAATGGTACACGCTAAAGGAAAACGGGGTCAGAGGTGGATGAGACCTCCGAACCGTGCTATGGAAACCATGACTAGAGTCAGCCCTAGAGTAACTCTGTGCCCATCAGAGAACCCCAGCTCGCAGAAACTAGGCCCATCAAACCTAAGTAACCACGCCATCGGACCTAAGTCAATCTCCACCAAATGCCGCCACAATTTCAATGCAAATATCACTGCTGCCAGTTCCAAGTCATGTGTAGGGTAATTCTTCTCATGCAACTTCAATTGACGTGAGGCATATGCAATTACTTTCCCATGTTGCATCAAAACACAACCCAAACCTTTTTTTTTTTTGGGTAATTTAGCGTGAAATAAAAGCAGGCAAAAGAATATACAGCCTACAAGGGGCATACCCCAGGGAGGACAAAGAAGAAGAAAAAATGACAAGAAAATTGCGTGAAATGGAAAGAAATGGGCAGGCCAAACTTGGCAACATGGGGGACCTAAAAGAAGGGGATATCCTCGCAACAAGATATAATGAAAATATAATAAGAGTGTTTCTAAGACATCTAGAGAGATGGAAGAGAAACACTCAAAATGATCTAGATGATTGACATTGACGCTTGACATTGAAGCAAGAAGCTTGAACTTGGACTGCTTGAACTTAAGCCTTGAAGCTTTTTTTTTTGTGGATAAATTAGCTTGAAAATAAAAGAGGGCAAAAGGAAATACAGCCTACAAGGGGCATACCCCAGGAGGACAAAACAAAACAATGAAAGAAAAGAAAAGAAAGGAAAAGAAAAAGGATATGCTAAACAGCAACAGCACAAATGACCAAATGGCGACAATCGTAAACTAGAGATACAAAATATAACAATTGTGGAAATCCTAATGAGTTTCTAATCCATCAAGTAGAAGGGCCAGAAATTCATCAAAAGGTAGTAGGGACTTAACCGCTCGGGAGTGAAGAGTGTTTCTAAGACATCTAGAGAGATGGAAGAGAAACACTCAAAATGATCTAGATGATTGACATTGAAGCAAGAAGCTTGAACTTAAGCCTTGAAGCTTTTTTTTTTTTGGATAAATTAGCTTGAAAATAAAAGAGGGAAAAAGGAAATACAACCTACAAGGGGCATACCCCAGGAGGACAAAACAAAACAATGAAAGAAAAGAAAGAAAGGAAAAGAAAAAGGATATGCTAAACAGCAACAGCATAAATGACAATACAGGGGTTGAGAGCTTCTCTCTCCATTCTAGAGAGAGAATGCACTCCCCCTTGAAAATCAGCCTTCATTTTTGGATTTTTTCCTCAAACAATCTGTTTGCAGGAACTATTTTCTACCTATTGTACTCTATCTAAAGTCAGATTTGCCATGAAAATTGGTCAAGCATCAACAGGAGCCTCCAAGAAAGTACTAAAGTCAGTAAGGGAAAGGGTTTTCATGAAGATCTTCACGCATTTCATCTTCAGATCTGGGGTCCACTATCCGAAATCTAGCTCTTCCTCTGCGGTTCAGTTCTCATTCGTTATGTGTCGATGGTGTCACGGCGGAGGGGGTAATACCACTACGGGTTTCTAGCACTGCGTAGGTGTGGCCATATTGGAGTCGGGTTATGGAGCTGGTGTTCAATTACCAGCCTGGGTTTGAAGGAAATCTGGAAGAAATTGGTAATTTGAGGGGCTCAAGTGGGTATCATTCAAATGGGGTTTCATTGCAGTCCTTTGAAGCTTTTATTGCAAATGGGGATCTGGAAAATGGTCTTCTTTTTGGATCTATCAATCTGTGTCTCCATGAACACAAAGGGTTGGCTGTATTTCTCACCCGTTTGGGAGTGGCAGATTATAAGCTACAGTGTTGGTATATGGGCTACTATTATGTTCAATGTGGACCAGTGGGCCAATTTTTTGTTGGCCGGCCAATTTGGACGTGGACTTTCAAACGGTAACTATTAGGGTCCTTTTGTGGGCCGTATAAATGAACAAACCAGTTGGGGAAATATGGTGTGCTGAATATATGGGACCAACTTGGATGACCTCTGAAACTGTGTTTGGATGGTGACTTTGGAGCTCGGATGGGGATGTTTGGAACTATTGGTGTAGTAGGCATGTGTTCAGCGTACGGGTTCTTTTTTTCGGTAAATCAAGCTTGAAATAAAAAGGAGAATAAGCGAATATACAACCTCCAAGGGGCATACCCCCGGGAGGACAAAAGAAAGGAAAAAAGAAAGAAAAAATAGGGAGGCCAAAAGGCTACAAGGGTGAATTAGGTGGTGGTGAATTGGTGAGATCCACTACATGACATAGAGGACACACCCCTCTATTATAGCAAAACCAAAACAGTGGCGAATGGGAATTGGAGGACATCCCCCTCCAAGATAGGAAAACTTAACAGCCAAGGCCAATTGAGGTAAGCAAATAGCATTTATGAAATCAGTCCTTGAATTATACTGGGACAACCCCCCAGCTTTAGGTCCATGAACACCCGAATTTGGTGAAATTTGAGCAGCATTTCTGCTGGTTTTTAACAACCCCAGTGGTCGCACGGCAGGGCAGATATGATGTTCAACCAACAGTAGAACACAAATAGCAGCAGACAGCAGCTGTATGCAACAATAGAGCACACAATGTAGCAACAATAGAGCACACGACTAAAGAAGGGCCAAGTGAGTAGCTAGCAAGAACCAACAGGTGGGTCTATGCACACTCAAAGGCACACAACTATTAGAAGGGCCCAACTAAGTAGGCAAATACAACTGTAAATCTGCAGAATACTAAAACAACTGCAGATTCAATAGCAATAGTAACATAGCTGCAGTGTTGCAACCGTAACCAGTAAAAGGATTTTGGGGATTTTGGGGCTCCAGGGCTATGTACTTACTACAGACGCCCTCGAAAACCTCACCCTCCCACTCTTCTTTTCTCACTACCCTGGAGCCCTGGACCTATCTCCCTCAGCTCACATCCACCTTGTAATCAATTTTTCCCCTCACAAAAAGAGGGGGCTCAAACACTCTCTCTCTGGGACACACTCTCTCAAATGGGAACGAAGGGGACTTTTCTGGAGCAACAAAGGACTGATCAGCCCAAATGTATCAAGTGATCAGCCCAAATGTATGCAATGACAGATACTGTTCATTAAAATATAGATTAAGGCTCAAGAGCTGCAAAGAAATAAACTAACTACCTGTGTAATAGTAGTAATAGTGGATCCTCACAAGTAATAGGACAAGCCATAAATCGTGACAACAGTAGCAGCAAAGCAACAATGGAAATGCAGAATTATGCCAACAGAAAACAAACTTGGCATCAGCCCGTTGGAGATCTGGGCAGCACATTAGCAGACAGCAGCAGAATACATTGGCTGCATTTTCACACACAAACTGCTGTGCATTCAGACCATACAGCAGGAGCAACAACAGATTGAAAATTTCAATCACATGTAACGGGTACAGCAGCAGCAGTACAGTCAGTCAGGTACAGATGCAGCAAATGAACATCACAACAACAGCAGTACAGTCAGGTACAGATGCAGCAGTAGTACATGTGGTATACAGTAGCAGTAACAGGCGTGTACCAACAGTACATCACCAGCAGTTCAAGGGGCAGTATATAATGCAATGGAATGCAATATAATGTACATCAATCCTTTAATCCCCATCTAGTTAACAACCACTGTGATTGTGGTCCTTGAGGAATTTTGTCCAGAGACAAGAGCCTGGTTTTAACCATTGAAAAAATTTTGCTAACCACCACAGGTATGGGACAAGAAGATGTTTGGAATTTGCGAGCATTTCTTTCAAGCCAAATATGGTATATTGAAGCGGTGAAAACAAGCCTGATGATCAAATTTCTAAGAGTTTTCCCTCTGAAGGATGACATTAGATCAATCCAATCAGCCCAAGACTTGGAGGGCCAATAGATATTGATATGAGCAAGAGTCTGGGACCAGACCTGGGAGGTAAATGGGCAATTGAAGAACAAGTGGTCATGGTCCTCGGCCCCCGTACAGAAACTACAACAAGATACAGGTATAGTGCCAAATAGCACCAATCTATCTCCAGTATAAAGTCTGTTGTGAATGGCAATCCATGAGATCATACTACACTTGGGGATGTGACCAGAGAACCAGATAGAGTTGTGCCAAGGCACTTTAGGAAAGTGAATTCTAAGATGATCCCACATAGAAGAAATGGTGAACACACCATTAGCATTTAAAGTCCACTTATGTTGGTCCTCCATTACTTCATTGGGTTTTGATATTGATGAGAGCCCAGTCCTTATATCATTTAGTTCAAAGGTTTGGGTAATTGGGAGAGCCCATTCAGAATTCCTAATAATAGCCGCAACTGTGGCCTCTTTGGAAAGTCCCGAGTCATAGATAACTCGGGGCCCACACTTGCTTACAATGGGCCCCATGGGGTGCCAATTATCAAACCAAAGAGAAGTGGATTTGCCATTTCCAACAGTGACTTTGATGTGAGGAAGAACAAGAGGTCTAAGACTGAGAAGTTTCCTCCACACCCAGGAGGGTGAGCTAGGAACCTTGACCTCCCAAAAACTCTTCCCTTTGAGTAAGTAAGATTTTACCCATTGACACCACATAGATTGTTCCCCACCAGAAATGAGAAACCATATATGCTTTGTTATGGCCGCTTTGTTCCACACAAGAATGGACTTGAAGCCAAGGCCACCCTCATTTTTAGGGCAACATAAATGTTCCCAGGATACCTTTGCTCCAGTCTTCTTGAGATCAGGGCCAGACCAAAGAAAGGATCTAAGTATAGCCTCAACCTCTTTGATGACTTTCTTAGGAAGAATAAAAAGAGAAGACCAGTAAGTCTGCATTGAAAAGAGGATATTTTTTATCAGTTGGATCCTACCAGCATAGGTCAAATCTCTATTGGTCCAAGATTTGGTCCTTGTAGTGATCTTCTCAATCATGACCTTGCAATCACTATGCTTTAGCTTGGTGGACAACAAGGGAACACCGAGATACCTAACAGGCAAGGCCCCTTCCTTGAACCTTAACAAGCGTAAAATCTCTTCCCTGGTAGAATGCTGAACACCAGAAAAGAAAACATTACTCTTCCCAGGACTAGGGGACAAGCCAGAGAGGGATTCAAACTCAAAGAGAGAGTTTTGGATGTGCTTGACTGAATTTACATCACCTTTGCAGAAGATCATAAGGTCATCTGCAAAGCACAAATTAATAATTTGGGTTTGACTGCATCTCCAATGAAATTTAAAGTCAGGGAGACAGGATTTCTCCTTAAGGATGCAAGTGAGGACCTCCATGACAATGACAAATAGATAAGATGACAGTGGGTCACCCTGCCTAAGACCTCTTTCCCCTTTGATGAATCCAGTGCGTTCACCATTGATACTCAAAGAGTAATTAGCTGTGGTAACACAAGCTTTAAGCCACGTGATCATTTTGGGGTGGAAGTTCATAGAGGTAAGTATGTCCCAAAGAAACTCCCATCTAACATTATCATACGCTTTCATGATGTCTACCTTCATAGCACATCTGGGAGTAGATGATGATCTATGATATCCTTGCATGATTTCCTGGGTAAGAAAGATATTGTCCGCAATCCTCCTACCTTTGACAAAGCCAGATTGAACTGGATCTATAAGGCTGGGAAGGACATCTTGGATTCTTTTTGCCAGAATTTTGGCAATGCATTTATAGATGGTGTTGCAACAAGAAATTGGTCTAAAGTCTCCAACCTTAGAAGGATTAGGAATTTTGGGGACGAGTGCAACAATGGTAGCATTGGCTCTGGTCAAGAGTTTGCCAGACCTAAAGAAATTCCTAATGGCTGCTGTGATCTCATGTCCCACAATAGACCAGGTTTTGTGGAAGAACCCAGCATTGTAGCCATCCGGGCCAGGGGCCTTAAGGGGATTGAGGCTCATGAACATGTCTTTAATCTCAGAGTTAGTTACTTCCTGGACCATGGTCATACTTTGGGCATTAGAGAGTCTCTTGGTGATGAGCTGATTGACTCTCTCATACCCAGCATAAGTTGAAATGTGAGGTTTCCCCAGCAAATTAGTATAGAAGTTGACAAATGTGTCCTTAATCACATTCATGTCATGGGAGATGGTGGAATCTCCCAAGACAAGACTAGTAATCTTACTTCTATTCCTGTTGTTACTCACTGATTTGAAAAAGAACGAGGTGCACTGATCACCAAGTTTTAGCCAATGAATCCTGGACTTCTGCCTAGCCAAACTTTCCTCAGCTCTAGAGAGGGCGAGGAATTGCTTGTATACCAGTTTTTCCTCCAACTGAACAGTGGAATCAGTAGGATCAACTCCAAGTTTCAGCTGCAGGAGTTCAAGTTGAGTCCTAGAAGTGGAAACTCTATCAGAGATGGAGCTGAATTCTTTGTGATTGATCTTCTTGAGATCAACTTGAAGCCTTCTGAGCTTTTCAGAGACACAGAACATGGGATTCCCAAGAACTATTTGTCTCCAAACATGCTGAACAGTTGGTAAGAACTTGGGATGATCAGCCAAGAAATCAAAGAACTTAAATGGTCTGCTGCCAGCTTTGGAAGGTGGGGTAATATGGACAATAGCAGGTGAATGATCAGAAATACCTGGTGTAGGGAAGAAGGCTGAGGAGGAAATGTGTGTCCTGAGCCAAGCATCGTTTACCAGAACTCTATCAAGTTTGGAAGAGATATGATGAGGAGGGTCCTGCCTGTTAGACCAGGTAAATAAGCAGCCGAAGTACCTCAGATCATCCACCTCACAATTATAAAGGCAGCTGTTAAGATCATCCATATGAGGAGGCCAAAGACTAGCGCCACCAGATTTCTCCTTAGGATTTCTAATTGAATTGAAATCACCAAGAATAACCCAGGGCAGAGAGCTCTTTAAGTTCTGGAGGTCATTCCAAAGTCCAACTCTATCACCCCATTCATTGGCTCCATAAACAAATGTAGCCAAGAATATATGACCCTCCTGCAAAGAGTGAACCTCACAATGCACAAGCTGATTGGTCATGCTGAGCACCTTCACATTGATCATTTGAGGATTCCAGCAGATAAGAATCCTACCAATAGGGGCATGAATTGAGTTATGTGCATATTGCCAGAGGGGGCAGATGAAGTTCACAACCTTTTTAATGTTGGGCTGTTTAACCTTATGTTCAAGCAAACCAATCAGAGATAGATCATTGTTTTTCAAAAAATGTTTGGTAGCTTTTTGCTTAAGAGGGTCATTTAAACCTCGCAAGTTCCAAAAACCAAAATTCAAAAGTGATTGTGGACTAGACATGGAGATTATTGGAATGGAAAACATATAGAACACAAAATGGCAGGAAATAGAAGTATTATAATACTGCCCCAAAAAGGATATGCTGCTCAATCAAGAATTCTGACTACGGAGCTTGCGCTCCATTTTCAGCCTTCTTTTCCGAGAGCTATTGGACTCTGGAAACTGCTGCCCATCTGATTTGGTGGATGTGGGGTTTAATGGAGGGGTGCCAGCACTGGAAGATTTAATGGCTCCCTTGGGTAATCCTGTGCTTTCTTCTTGGAGAGGTTGCACCCCTTTGCTCCTGAGATGATCAGTGATCTGAGAATCCTTTGTGACTGCCATTGGTGCATCTGCTGACTCTATCTCCTTATGATCCGCACTGATGGTAGAACAAACAGGATCATTTGAGACCCCCAAGGCTGCCTCTTCTTCATGCTTTGGATCTGCTACTGTGGACACAAGTGCTGCCACAAGTTGTGGGGGTTCTTCCATCTGCAATTCTTCATCCACTGTTTCACTTGCAGTATCCTCTTCCTGGCTAATAACAAGGGTTGATTGGCCCTTAAAGATATCTGTGTTGTTGGGTACCCCTATTGTAACAGCTTCTAGGGCATTGATCCCTCCTAGGTTGATATTTGTGGCCTTCCCTTTATTGATTACTTGCCACTCCTCCTTAGCAGCTGTTGGTTTTGGAACAATGGATTTAGGGCACTTGGAGATATCATGTCCAAACAGTTTGCATTCAGTACAGATAGGTGGCATCCACTGGTATTCAACGCGAACATCCACACTGTCCTCTTCAACTTTGACGTGGATAAACTCTGGGAGATCAGTGGTGGCTTCTATTTCAATGCACAATCTGGCAAAAGCCAGCCTTGTCTTCTTCTCAGTAGCTTTGTCCACATGTATGGGTTGCCCAATAGCGCTGGCAACTCTGCTCAAGCCCTCTGCAGTCCAGCATTCAGGTGGGAGATTATGGAGCTTGACCCAAGCTGGAAGTTTAGTAGGTAAGATTTTTGAGGGAGACATCATTCTCCTCCAATTTTTAAGGACCAGATACCGCTTCGAGAAGAACCATGGACCCCCCTCCAGCACCGCTTGTTTTGAGGCCTCATCAATAAACTCAAAATAGAAGAAACCTGCCTTATCTTCCCTCACAGATTTGAGCCCAAAGTCTGTATTTTTCCCCCATTGTTTATGGGCTGTGGAGTTTGCTAGAGCATAATCCATTTTCCCATCCAAGAAATGACCCACAAGGCAATGATTCCAACTGAGTTCATCAAGGTGGGAGATATCCAGCTCAATATTGGCATATTTACCTTGACGGAGTTCAGGGTAAAAGTCTAACTTCATGGCTTTAGAGGGACCTTGAGACCGAAACAAATTTGCCCAATTCTTATTGACTGTAGGATTAGGTTTTGGAATAGGGGGGTTTTGGTTATGGGAAGTAAATGGTTTGGGAACAGTGGAAGGTCCAGCAACTGATTCTTTAGAGGAATTTTGGTGTGGATGAGAAATGGGATTCTGAGTTGACGGGTCAGAGGTTGTGTGTATGGTGGTAACAGGTTTTTTATTGTTGGAATGAGATGGTTGTGATTGCTGGTACCTTGGGTGGAGATAATCAGCTGGGTAACCCATTTGTGGGTCTCCTGCCATATAAGGAAGACCTAGACTATTGTAGTGAAGATTAGGGTTTGGGAGAGTTCCAATACCTGGGTTCAGGGTTACCTTCAATAAGTGATCAGGTAGAGTAGCCATGGTTTGTGTTTCCTGCCAAATTGATTTCAGACCTCTCAATTTTTCCAAGATTGCATCACCACGGGCAGAGTTTCCCACTCTTATCATCTCCTCTTCGATAGTAGCCACCATATGTGACAGTCGGTCTTCAACTTCAGTTCGAGTCACCTCCTGTTGGAACACTTGTTGTAGTTTCTTAGCAGAGCTGAGAGAATCAACTCGACTAGGGCTATGGGCTTCGTACCCAACAGGTTTTACCGGTGTATTAGATTCGAGTTGAACTGTAGTCTCCTCCAAATCGGGGACCAAATTCCGGGGGGAAGTGATTGTGAGGGAAGATCTTGCATAAGGAGGAACATATTTGGGATTTGGTTCAAGGCCTTGTTGAGATAGAACATCCGTAGAAGAGGAATTTGGACATTCCAACTTCAATGAATGTTCACTTGGACGACCGACTTCGTTGGAGAAGTTGGGATTCGATTGAACATCAGGAGTGTCAGGAAGCTCTGGACACAGATCTGAGAAATTTTGAGGAGTAGAAATGATGTTTGATATCTTCGACTGTAGCAGCACCTGCTCAGAACGAAAACTGGGTTGAAGCTTTGCTACATCTCTCTGTTTTCTGCGCATCTCTTGGGAATCTAGAGCCTTAGAGCCCAGATTTTCCATAGGAGATCCTGATTTGCCTGCCATTTCTAGGGTTTCACGAGGATTGAAGGGATTCAAGCTAGATCGCAAGTATCGCCCGAAGTCGCCAGAGGAGATGATGACGTCATCTTGTTTTACATGAAATTGAACTTTGCTCGACTCCCACGTACGGGTTCTTGGGTGGTGTTCCCTTGGGATTTCTTGCTTGCCGAGCTACCAGAGGTTTATCTCATTTGATAAGAGCTTCTCTGCTTTGTTGTCCCATTGTTGAGGAGTTGGATGATGACTTTGGAACTCGGATGTGGATGTTGGGAGCGTGTGACGTAGTAGGCATGTGTTCAGCGTACGGGTTCTTTGGGGAGTTCCCTTGAGTATTCTTGCTTGCCGAAATGACAGAGGCTTATCTCATTTGATCTGAGTTACTCTGTTATTGTTGTTTCCACTGTTGGGGAGTTGGTTGATGGCTATGGACTTGGATGTGGATGTTGGGAGCGAGTGGTGTAGTAGGCATGTGTTTAGCGTAAGGGATTTTTGGGAGTCCCTTGGATATTATTGCTTGTCGAATGCTAGGGGCTTATCTCATCTGACCCAAGTTTCCCTGCCATTACCAATCCTCCAGTGTATTTGGTCACCATGACAAATGAGGCTGCCACTAATTCTGCAAATTATTCTAATTATGGATGGACGATGACTTCAGAATTTGGATGAGGATGTTAGGAGCGAGTGGTGTAGTAGGCATGTGTTTAGCGTAAGGGATTTTTTGGGAGTCCCTTGGATATTATTGCTTGTCGAATGCTAGGGGCTTATCTCATCTGATCCAAGTTTCCCTGTTGTTGTTGCTTCCTTTTCGAGACTGGAATTGCTTTCAGGTAAGATACATCATGCAAAGGGAGGTTGTATTTCAACTCAATTCAAATCAAGACTGGTCTACCAAATGCCCATTTCCGGTGGGTTGTTTATTCAACATTTTGATAACACTGGTGTTGCCATATGATCCTTTGGGATGCAGAGGGCTTTAATTTTGTTATTTATCCTTTCTTGCGGGTTGTGCAAGGCATTTGTTAACCCATTTAGCTACGCCAATTGCTTTATGCATATCTATACCTCACCCCGGCGGGTTGTGCCGGGGATCGCGCAATTTTTCTTTCTTTTTTGTTTTATTTTGTCCTTCCTGGGGTATGCCCCTTGTAGGCTGTATATTCGCTTAACCCCTTTTAATTTCAAGCTGATTTACCCAAAAAAAAAAACAGCATAAATGACCAAATGGCGACAATCGTAAACTAGAGATACAAAATATAACAATTGTGGAAATCCTAATGAGTTTCTAATCCATCAAGTAGAAGGGCCAGAAATTCATCAAAAGGCAGTAGGGACTTAACCGCTCGGGAGTGAACCTTCAAGTGCATCTCTCACAATATGTATAGCATCCCATCCTACATAACCAGAACCAGAAGCTTCAGTATCAGCTTGCTACGACATGCCAAGGGACAACCCCCCAAGGCTAGGTACGGTACGGGAGGAAACCCCCTCCCAAAGGGGATCACACTAGGCCATCGCATTAAGGGAACAAACCCCATATTCACAAACCGTGAGTCATAATTCAATAATCAGCCTATAGGTATCATGTGAGCATCATTTCTGGAAGAAAGAGCATCATATCTGGAAAAAATTGAGCAGCATTTCTGCTGTATTTTGGTATCCCGAGAAAAGCAGATGTCTGCCCAAGGTTGGCAGCCCATATAAACAGTAAAAACATCCATAATCACACAAATCAGATCAGCAGCAACAACCGTAACTTCAAGCAGTTGCTGACCATATATCCAGCAACAAAGTAACGACTCAGACACAAGTAAACAATCAAAGGGGCATTGCTGCTCTTGTTACTAACGGTCTCAGCAATATCAGTAACCACAGCAGTAAACAAGCGAGAACAACATACACAATGAGCTTTGCAGCTCCTGTCACTCTCGGCAGCAGTAGCCAATAGTAGGTACAGAGTCAAAACAGTAGCATAGAACAGCAGAGCAGAGTTGAAACAAGAGTATATGCAGGGAAAAACCTAGCTTGAGTGGCTCACCTTCCTCAGCCAAGCCTATGGATCTGTTTTTTGTAAAGTGTTGTAGTTTGCCTAGCTATGGGGGGGCTGTCCCTAGCATGATTGTTCCCCCTTTGGGAGGGGGGCGTCCTCCCGTTTTGCTGTCCAAATCTAGGCAGCCATCTACGGGTTCCTTCCATTTTTTTTTTTTTTTGGGGTAATTTAGCGTGAAATTAAAAGGGGTTAAGCGAATATACAGCCTACAAGGGGCATACCCCAGGGAGGACAAAACAAAATAAAGAAAAAAAAAAAAATTGCGTACTCCCCGGCACAACCCGCCGGGGTGGGAAATATGACATCCAGCACAACCCGTTGGGATGGGTAAATAAGCATAAAGCAGTACAAAAAACTACTCATTGTGGTTTAATTTATTGTGGTCCCACTCTCCTGTGGCGTGGGCCCACAAAAGCCAACATTGATAGAACCACCCATGGTTTGCATCGATTGATGGGGCAGAAACCCACTTGCGTAAGAATCCTTTGCGTCAAATATGGGCCCACCAGTTTCTTTTGACTAATGGCACAAGTCCTTTATCAATTAAAGTCCCTTTTTTTGAGACCACCGAGTGATTTGCTGCAGCAATGAGGGGACATCCCCTTTTGAATTTACACAACTTGCACCGCTTGGCCCGAGAAAGGCTGTGGTTCTGTCCTTTGCATGGGCAAAGAAGAGAGTGTAACTCACTCTCTCCTTCTCCAATTAACTTCCAAGAAAACCCAGGAGCAAACAGGAAGTTTCAGTAAGTAAAAACCCTTGAATCTGGTAGGTTATTGAAATTTCATAATCAGAAATTCAACAAATTTTTCTGCAACCCCAGACAATCCATCAAACAGCTCCAAGACAGATGCATAGTAGACCGACGAGGTCCATCTTCCTGTTGACTCACCATAGCTGAACCAGAACCCATATGGTATTACCCCCTCTGTCGTGTCACCAACTACACTTAACGAAAGAGAACTAGAACGCAGAGGGATAGCCAACACGGAAGGAGACACTCAGACCCAAAATGTACCTGAATGGGACTCACCCGGAAGCTCCAATAGATTGAAAGGTGTGTTAGATTGAAGCTTCAATAGGTCTCCTTGCGGAGGCTGCCCAAGCAGCTGTGTAGACACCCATCAGAATGATGGGTTTTCCATGGCCCTCCGTGGATGCTTAACTCCCAAGACGAGCTTGAGAACTCACGACCTTCCGGTCTGTTGGATGAATTGGGAAAAGAACCCCTTTGAGGACGAACCCCATCTGTTGGAGACCCGAATGAACGAACTCAGATCTGTTGTTGTTGCTGTTTCTTGCCAAAACTTGGTTGAAACATGAGGGAAAGAGTGATATGCCTTTCAATCTGGTGGATTGAGGGGTCTGTTATAAAAATTTGGATAGAAATTTGAAGGGGGAGTGCATTCTCTCTCTAGTGTAGAGAGAGAAGCTCTCAACCCCTGCAAAAACTAACTGGTACGGGGTTGGGTTCCTTCCATTGAGCATGTCATATCCAAGAAGTCAAGTTCGGAAGTGATTGTACCCAGTTCCAAATGGTCTGCTACTGTATTAACTAATCTCGGGGCAAGATCGAAAGCAATTGTCCTTAATTCCTGCTGGTTTTTTGGGTAAATAAGCTTGAAAATAAAAGAGGCTAAGCGAATGTACAGCCTACAAGGGGCATACCCCAGGGAGGACAAAGAAAAGAAAAAGAAAAGGAAAAGAAAAGAAAATTGCAAGAGATAATGGGATGGCCACTAGGGCTACAATAGGGAACGTAGGAGAAATACAAGATAATCAACTACAAGACAAGCAATTGATGCTATGACAAAAATGCAAAGCTGGAATATCATACAGCAAATGAGCAGCTTCAACACTCGCTGCTCATATGAAATCCGTGTTACTTACTCTGAAATTCAAGTTGTTGCACATCAACACTTGGGCCTTCCAGATGCTCTACTGAATTAACCAGTTTCATTGGTGTAGACACCCCAATTTTGAACCATAGATGCGCTCGAGCATTTCCAATGATGAAACGAACCAATCATGATTACCTGGAACTTGTGAAAATGACTTGAACTTGACCAAAATCAGCCAAATACCACCCCAAGCAACCAAAACAGCTCAAACCAACCCAAACACTGTTGAACCAAGCCAAGCCAGCAATTTGCCATCAAGCACCTTGAGCGCTCAAGCCCATAGCCTTGAGCGCTCAACCCTGGGAAAGCACCTTGAGCGCTCAAGCCCACGGCTTTGAGCGCTCAACCCTGATCCAGTCAGCAACTTGCAGAGTATCTAATCATGAGATCTTCTGCAGTCTGGGGATGATCTGCTACGATCTCTATACGTACATTATACTCCAAAAATACACCAAAAATACTCCTAAAATACAAACCCACTCTTTCTCTCTCTTCTCTTCCCTCCCACTCACTCTATAAAACCATCTAACACCCCTGGTTTTGGGGGTTACGAACTCTCACACTCCATCTCTCTGAAATCATCCAGAAACCATCATCTCTCTCTCTCCCTCTACAAAACCACTCATCCACCATTAAAACCATCGGCAAAAACCACCTTTCCAATCCAGAATTCGTCCCTTGATCATCAATCATCCACATACATTGCCCTATCCTTTTTTTTTTTCGGTAAACCAAGCTTGAAATAAAAAGAGGCAAAAGAATTTACAGCCTACAAGGGGCATACCCCAGTATGGGTTGCAAGGGCTGTTGCAACCTAGTGCTTTTATTGTAAATCTGTTATTACTCTTGTGATAGCTCTTGCATTTTGTTATTATTTTGTGTAGCTTGGTAGTTTGCAAGGGTTTTTTTTTTTGGGTAAATAAGCTTGAAATAAAAAAGAAGGCAACAGAATATACAGCCTACAAGGGGCATACCCCAGGGAGGACAAAAGGAAAAGAAAAAAAGAAAAGGTGCAAAAAAGATGGCCATAAGGCAGCGTACAGCAATGTAGAAAAATCCTAACTACGGGGTGTTCCTCTCTTATCAAGTAGAGAGGAGAGAAACACCATCCAAGTGGTACAAAAGACCAAACAAACAGCCCACACTAGGGAACCTTGGGTTTAGTACTAGACTTGAGGATTAGATCCAATAGCCAACATGAAGTAGACTTTAATCACAATTATGATCTTGAAATAACTTGGAATCATTGAAGAAATTCTTGAAAATTTCGCCATGACCCATTCGTAATTGTTGCACCCTCAAGGTGCCAGCTACTGCGTATACAACAGCAGCAGCTGAAAAGAGAAAAGAAAAGAAAGAGGTAGAGGCAGAATGTACCTGCTACTTGTTGTTCACTATCCACAGAAATTGTGTTAGCCTTGTTGCAATCTGTTATTAATCTTGTAGTAGCTTGGTAGATTGCAAGGGCTGTTGCAATCTACCAGCTACTACCCAAGTGTGATTTTTGTTGCCCCTCTAATGCCCAGGTGTCCTACTAAGGGCTGTTGCTAACTTGCTGCACACGGTCATACCCTGCTGTTCACGGCTGTGAAGTATCAGTCCCACCCAAGCTGCTGCATTTCAGAGTGCTATTTCCAGATTCTACACAGCTGCATCTACGTATCCATTGCTAGTAGCCTTGTTGTATAGAGTCCAGTTCTTACATGAATTCTCTATTGTTGTGTTGTCATCTTGAAAGGGCTGAAATGCTTCATGTATAGTCAAGATGCTGCGCAAAATCCCAAGCTTGTTTAACCTAGCCTTGGGGGGTTGTCCCTAGGCATGTATGATCCCCTTGGGGAGGGGGCGTCCTCCCATATAGGGTGCAACTGCACCTTATTGATACCTTGCCAATACCACTGTGGTACACTTCAACACTCCAAGTGTCCCAGATCCCACTCCAAGTATACTTTGGGCTCCCACTCCATGTGTCCCAGATCCCTACTCCAAAGCTCACGGCCACTGTGTACACATTCTTTGCTGCTGCTACTTGCTACTCACTACTACTGCTGCTACATGCTGCTACCTGACTATGCTTGTACTGCTGTTGGAAGTTCTACCTCTACCTCTTCCTCTTTTTTTCCTTTTCAGCTGCTGCTGTTGTATAAGCAGTGGCTGGCACCTTGAGGGTGCTCCAATTACGAACGGGTCATGGCGAAATTTTAAAAATTTCTTCCCAACGGTATATGGAGAGTGTCTCTCTTTAGGTTCAAGTTCTTGTTTTCCCTTATGAGTGTTTCTCCTCCCTCTTTCTGATGGATTAGAAACACTTGTTCCCAATTGTAGCCTTTTGGCCATCCCACTCCCTCCTTGGCGGTTTGTGCTAGGGAGGTAGTTATTTTGTTGTTTTTGCCTTTTCTTTTGTTTTGTCCTCCTGGGGTATGCCCCTTGTAGGCTGTAAATTCGGTTAGCCTCGTTTTATTTTCACGCTTATTTACCCAAAAAAAAAAAGAAAGAAAAAGGAAATGGGAAGGCCAAGTTGTTGGTCAAGCATGTGTCTTCTTCTCAGCAAAAAATGACGTCAGCACTTTTCCCTCTGGCGATTCAGGCGATTTGGGCGAACTGGTTTTCCTCGATCTAGTTCGTCGCAAGATGTCCATGGAAGACGATCCAATCTCAGCAACAGATGTCCTAGGATTCAAGGTCGTCGATTCTAATGTAGTTCGAAAGAAACAGGTGGGTTTCACCCACACAATCAATAACACCAAAACCCCGACGGGTGGAAACCAGATCCAAAGTAAGCTTTTGATCCCAGGTGCCGTCTACACGACCCCCACCAAATTCACTCCGTTCAAGCCTCTGAATCTCTATCCGCAGAACCTTCAGCCCATTGATCGTGGTCTATTGAGCGAAGGAAACCCTAAAACCAAGATTAGTGAGCAAAAAAGCCCTAATCATCCTCAGAGCGATCCCAAAATTCTCTCTTCGGAGCAAACCCTAAAAGCTGGTCCTCACAGCCCCTCTAAAGCTACCCCTAGCTCAGCCCACAAGCTCCATGAAGTCACCCATCAGGAAGGTGAGCGTATGGATGGCAAGTCCAGGTTAGCATCCTTAGTACACTCCATTGAAGCCGAGATGCAAAATGCTGGGGTTAAAGTGGATTGTACCGAGCTTAACACACAACTCAATCGTCTACGTGAGAAAGAGGTTGGATCGTCCTCAACCTCTGCTCCTGGAGATTACTTGAAGGTTGGTTTTTATGATCCCTCTAAATCCTCATTTGCTGAAGTCTCTTCAGGTAAATCTATTCCATCTCAGCCCAACTCTCCCAAAATCACTCAACAAGCCAATACCAAAGATTGGGCCTCTCTATTTCGTACTCAGAGCCCCTCAAAAGTGATGAAGTTCTGTCATTATCCAGAATTACAACAAGATACTAGCGCTGTTGTTGTATTGGAGGAATCAGACATCAATATTGGGAATTGGAACTGCTGTCTGGTTGGGTATTTCCTAGATGGCAAAATGCCATTTCCACTGCTTAGTTCTACTGCGAGGAAAATATGGAAGGACTATGGCAAAATCAGTATTAAACAAAGTGGGGCTTGCTTCTTCTTTGAGTTCCAAGATGAGGACACTAAGCTCAAGGTTCTAGAGGGAGGCCCTTACTTTTTCTCTAGAAGATATTTAGTCCTGAAGGACTGGGACACAATGATGGTTCCAACTACTGAGCATCCTGCTTCCATCCCCGCCTGGGTGAAAATCCATAAGTTACCTCTGGAGTGCTGGACAGAGCAGGGACTTAGCCGTATTGCTAGCACTATAGGAAAACCTCTATATGCTGATGTGGCCACTGCTCAACAACAAAGGATAGATGCTGCCAGGGTTTGTATCGAAGTTTCAGCTAAATCAGACCTTCCCAAAGATATTCAAATCACTTTGGGGCACAAGTCAGTCACAGTTGCTGTAGAGTATCAGTGGTTGCCCCCCAAGTGTGACTTGTGTAAGGTGTTTGGTCATACATGTAAACCCAAGGCTGAACCTCTAGCTAAAAATAACAATGAAGCTTGGCAAGTGATAGGGAAAGCCCTTGGAGGGGGAGGGGATGCTTTAGAGGCGGTGTCCAAGGAGGTCCCTAATTCCCAAACTGGATTAGATCATGTTGTGATTCAGAGTGCTGTTTCAGACTCTGAGGGTGAAGATCTTGATTCTCCCAAACTTGAGTCCCTTAAATTAACAGTCCAGCAAGCCTCTTCTTCTGATCCTATCTCCTCTTCTCTTGGGAACTCCCTAAAAGAGGGGCAGAGTAAGGAAGGGTTTAGTGTGCTCCGGTCTTGCCCCCCCTCTGCCTCATCTCACAACAAAGCTGTTGTTACTTCCAGGCAGGAGGAGGCTGCTACTGGGAAAGCAGAAGCAGAGATGAATGATAGGGGAATTGAAGGACATACTCCCCCAGACCCTCCTGATGATAACAATGCTGGGAGGAGTGCCAAATGGAATCGCAACGAAAAGAAGAAGAAAGCAGGCAGTGGTAGCAAAGGGGGTACTTCCAATTCCTCCAAAAAAGGCAGGTAAGTCCCTCAACCCTTTTGTCTTGGCAGCAAGCTATTCTGAATATTATCTGCCATCTTTTGCTCTTATTCTATGTCTATGTCCATAAATCCTCTTCAATTTGGTTTTTGGAATATGAGGGGTCTTAACGATCCACTCAAGCAAAGAGAGGTGAGGTCCTTTGTTAATAAAAACAACCTGTCTATCATTGGACTAGTAGAACATAAAATAAAGGAAATTAACTTTAGCAGGATTACTGGCTCCATGTTTCCTTTTTGGTCTTTTGTACACAATTACTCTCACTCTGCTAGTGGGAGAATCTGTGTTGGCTGGGATTCCTCTATTGTGAGTGTCAATGTTCTTGGGCAATCCAGTCAAGCAATACACTGTCATGTGAAATCTGTTGATGGAAACATACAGTTTGTTGCAACTTTTGTTTATGGATCCAATTTATATAATGAGAGGATTGACTTGTGGCGTGATTTGAACTCTTGGAACAACCCCGGCCCTTGGGTTATATTAGGTGACTTTAATGCCTTAAGATTTCCTTCTGATAAAGTGGGAGGAGATTATCATTGGCCTCCGCATATGGATAACTTTGGCCAGTGTATTGATGATAATGAACTTGATGATCTTAAGTATACTGGTTGTCAATTCACCTGGTCTAACAAGCAGGATCCTTCCCATGTAGTAACCACTAAAATTGATAGGGTGCTTGTCAATGAGCAATGGATCAAAACATTTGTCCACTCTAATGCTCACTTCCACCCACCTGGGATTTCTGACCATTCCCCCGCTGTGGTTTTTTTGAATCCCTCCATTGGGAAATGCAAAAAACCCTTTAAATTCTTCAATTTCCTTGCTGATCATCCAAAGTTTCTAGATGTTGTTCAGCAAGTCTGGAGAGAAATTGTTATTGGAAACCCTATGTATGTTACTTGTGAGAAGCTTAGGCTCCTCCGAAAGGAGCTCAAAAAGCTTAATTCAAGGGAATATAGTGATATCTCCTCCAGGACACTTGCTGCTAAACAGCAGCTGGATGTTGTCCAAAAGGACCTTGGGAGTGATCCTACAAACTTCACTAATCAAATCCAAGAAAGGGCTTTATGCAGGCAATATATAATATTAGCCAGAGCTGAGGAAAGCTTTGCCAAACAAAAATCTAGGATTCAATGGTTAAAGCTTGGGGACCAATGTACCTCTTATTTCTTCAAATCCATATCCCACAATAGGAATAGAGGTAGCATCAATAGTCTGGTCCTGAGTAATGGCAATCTCACACATGATCCTGGACTGATCAAATCTACATTTGTAGAGTATTATACTCAATTGTTGGGCACTCCACACTTCACACAATACCATGGTGGTCCAAGGACCAATCAGCTTGTCAGTACCAAACTCTCGGATGTTCAAAGAGATGCAATGATTATTGAGGTCTCTAACACTGAGATAAAGGAAACATTCATGTCACTCAATCCAAATAAAGCCCCTGGTCCTGATGGTTACAATGCTGGTTTTTTCCAAAAATCTTGGGCTATTGTGGGTCAGGATGTGACATCAGCTGTTAGGAATTTCTTCAGGTCTGGCAAGCTTCTTACTAAAGCTAACTCTACCAGTGTTGCACTTGTTCCTAAAATCCCCAATCCTTCCAAGGTAGGGGACTATAGGCCAATTTCTTGCTGCAACACCATTTATAAGTGCATTGCCAGAATCATCTCTAAAAGAATCCAGGCTGCCCTCCCTCATCTCATCGACCCTGTACAATCTGGTTTTGTTCAGGGCAGAAGGATAACTGATAATATCTTCCTTACTCAGGAGCTCATGAGGGATTACCACAAACATTCCTCCTCCCCTAGGTGTGCATTAAAAGTTGACATAATGAAAGCCTATGATAATGTTAGGTGGGAGTTCTTGTGGGATATCCTTGCATCCATGAACTTTCATCCCCAAATGATCCAGTGGGTCAAGGCTTGTGTTACCACAGCTAATTACTCCCTGAGCATTAATGGTGAGCCCACTGGCTCCTTTAAAGGGAAAAAAGGTCTAAGGCAAGGTGATCCATTGTCCTCGTACCTTTTTGTTATTGTCATGGAAATATTTACACAGTTACTTAGAGAGAAGTCTTCCAATTCAAATTTTCACTTTCATTGGAGGTGTGAAAAGACTAAGATCATCAATCTCTGCTTTGCAGATGATCTTATGATCTTCTGCAAAGGAGAGTTGAGTTCAATCCAATGCATTCAGGAAGCTCTTGTTGAATTTGAGGCTCTTTCTGGGCTATCTCCTAGTCCAGGTAAAAGTAACATTTTCTTCTCTGGAGTCCCTACCACAATCAAGTCTGCCATCCTTGAAACTCTTGGGTTTCAGGAAGGCTCTCTTCCTGTTAAATACCTTGGTGTTCCTCTCATTTCCACCAAGCTCAAGTACGCAGATTGTAAGATCCTTATAGATAAAATCACAAAACGTACTAAATCTTGGGCTAATAAGTACTTGACCTATGCTGGGAGGGTTCAATTGGTAAAATCTGTCCTTTTCTCCATGCAAACCTATTGGTCCTCTATATTCATACTTCCCAAGAAGGTCATTAAAGAGGTTGAATCTATACTTAGATCCTTCTTTTGGACGGGGACTGATCTTAAAAGCACTGGTGCTAAGATCTCATGGGATCACTTGTGCTCTCCCAAAAAGGAAGGGGGGCTGGGTTTTAAATCTCTTCAGGTTTGGAACAAGGCTGCGATGACCAAGCATATTTGGATCCTTGTTTCAGGGGGAGAGCAATCCATGTGGTGCCAATGGGTGAAATCTTATTTACTCAAAGGAAAGAGTTTTTGGAAAGTTAAAATATCCAGCAGTCCTTCATGGACTTGGAGGAAGTTGCTCCAGCTCCGTCCTCTCATACAACCACACATTCAGTACCATATTGGGAATGGTATCACTACCTCTCTTTGGTATGACAATTGGCACCCCCTTGGGCCTTTAGTCAGCAAATTTGGTACTCGGATCATCTATGACTCTGGCATATCTGAGGATGCCACAGTGTCTACCATTCTCAGTAACAATAATCAATGGAAATTCCCCATCACTCAAACTTGGGAATTAAATGAAATTAGGGATTCACTTCCCTCCTTGAATGGGTCCACCTCTTCCCATGTTGATACATGCAAGTGGACTCTCAATCAAAATGGCCTATTTACCACCACATCACTTTGGGACCAACTTAGAACACATCTTCCCAATGTTGGCTGGAGTCACGTTGTTTGGTTTCCCTCCCATATTCCCAAGTGCAGTCTAATTAGCTGGATGGCCATTCAAAACAGGCTGTCCACTGGTGATAGACTTGTTCAGTTTGGTGTCATTGACTCCTCATGCTGTAGTTTCTGCTCAGATGAGGAAGACCATGATCACCTCTTTTTCAATTGCCCATTCACCAAACAAGTTTGGGATTATGTGTCCCTTAAATCACATCTCATTTGGCAACCACAACCCTTCTCTAGCCTGGTTTCTCAACTCTCTTCTTTTAAGGGGAAAGGATTGAGAACCACTATTGCAAAGTTGTCCTTCACTATTACTCTGTATCATGTATGGATTGAGAGAAACATGAGGAAATTTCAGAATTTGCAACATTCTGTTGAATCAGTTGTGGCCAAGATATGCATTGATATAAGGAGCAGATTGATATCTCTTCCCAAAATTCCAGCTGGTACCCTAGACCTACTTGATACTTGGAGCATACCTGCTAATGTTAATTAATTGCTAGTAGATGGCTTGATTCAACTGTTACTATATCTTATTGTTGCTTTTGTGTTGTGTAACATATTGACATCAATTGGGTATGGTGGGTGCAGGTCCTCATGCAAGGCATCATGCAAGGCTGGAATGTAGAATATTGTGTTACTAATCTCCCATTTGGGAAGTTTGAGTGCAGGTACATTATTCACCCTCACCCACATGGTCATAGCAAGCTGGTTATAGTACTCCTATCTATGAGGTTTGCTATCTTACAATCTTCCCACTTCAGTATACTGCCTCTGTTACCCTATAATGGCAAAATTACTGATGAACTAGGTTGTGTGTGAGTGAACTACTATACTGTGTGTCCCCGGTGAGTTGTGAGTTAGATCCTCCACCTTTCTTTGTGAGGGATGTAATTTAAGTCTGGGGTAATCTAGTGAGCTGAGGGTGATTGGAGCCCTAGCGAGTGATATTGAAGTTGTGAGAACTTGAGGGAGTTGTAGGTGAGACAAACAAGAATTAGGACTTCACATGTGTGGTATTCTCAATTAATGCAAGAACAGTATACTGTTGTGGTATTACACTGCTGGAAATTCACTGGTATTACACTGCTGGAAATTCTGGAAATTCTCAATTAATGCACTGCTGCTGCTTTTGATTTCTTCTGCTGTGGGGACTGCCATTACTATGAACATGGTTTCTCCTGCTGTTAGGACTGCCATTGCTCCCTGTTATTACACTGCATTTTTCAAAGGGCAGATTTGCTCTAAAAGGTCAAGCCATATCTGGATCAAGAAGCCCAAGGTTCAAAGCCTCAAGCAGCAGTAGTAGCTGCAGCAGTCCATTGCTGCAGTTCTCTTCTGCAGCAACTCCTCCCCTTTCTTTTTTTTCTTTTCTTTTTCAGCTCCTGCTGTTGTATGCAGTGGCTGGCACCTTGAGGGTGCTCCAATTACGAACGGGTCATGGCAAATTTTTTCCATGCACCTCATATTTGACTTCTCCATGGGGGGTTGTCCCCATAATCATTTGTCCTAGCCTTGGGGGATGTCCTTGGCATGTTTGATCCCCTTGGGGAGGGGGCGTCCTCCCAATTGAGTTGAATTGGGAAACCATGAGTCCAAGTACCAAGTACCAAGTACCAAGTCCAAGTTCCAATGATCAGTGAGCAGTACCTCCTAGTGACAAGACCAAGCTCCAAGTTCCTGCTGCTGCAAATTCATTTCCTCTGTTCAAGGTCCATGCTTCAAGCATCATGTCTATGCTCAAGCAACCCAAGCCATAGATCATGTTCTAGCTTCTTGTTTTATGTTCATGTTTCTTGTGCTACTCTTCCCTCATTTTGTGAGGTGTTTCTCTCTCCTCTGTTAGATGGGAGAGAAACATCTCTACAATGTTGTTGTTTATTTCCTTTTTCTTTGTTTTTTTTTTTGTTTTGTCCTCCCTGGGGTATGCCCCTTGTAGGCTGTATATTCTTTTTGCCCCTTTTATTTTCAAGCTTAATTACCCAAAAAAAAAAAAAAAAAAAAAAAGGCCAAGTTGGCAACAAAGGGAGACTAAAGTGGGAATAAAGTAGGTATTATAGTAGAGAGAAGTGATTCTACACCCTCAAACATGAGGTAGAAGAAACACTCAAAAGCAACAGATTAGTAATGTTGGAAGGCAGTAGCAGATAGGACCTTGAAATGAAGCTTGGACATAAACTTGGGATAGGACCATGGAGGACCAATGCAAATAGCTTGAAGCTTGAAGTAGCACCACCAATGCCACTTTGAAATAGAACCACCACTGCTAAATCTTAGAAGTTTGAGCAGAGTTTCATTTGTAATTTGAATATCCAGAATGTAGGGCTTTGGGTGTATAACAATGCAGCAGTAACAAATCTTGTACTTGGATCTTGAACATGTAGCTTGAAATGGGCAAGCACACTTGGGAGGAAGCCCCCTCCCTAAGGGGATCACACATGCCTAGGGACAACCCCCCTAGGCTAGGTTAGTAAACATAGGATTTTGTAAAAATTTGGCAGCACCTTGTTTAACCTCAACCCAGAATCTGAATATGGCTCATCAACTAATACTAGCAGCACTGCTCAGACATAGCAGCATTATAGAGGCAGCTAACTACAAGAGCTACATGTAGCTAAGAGATCAAATCTGGACTCATGAGCACATAAAAGCAACAGAGGATCAGATGTACAATCCAGTAATGCAGCAATAAATAGCACAGTGATGCAGCAGCAGTACCATGGCAGGTACAGATGCAGCAGGCAGCACTGCCCAAACGTGTAACAGCAGTGCTTAGGAGTGCACAAATAATACCACCATTGAGGAGAACACATGACAAGCAATAGCCTAATGAAAACCAAAATGGAAGCAACAGAAAACCAAAGTCTCCAATAAGGGTAGCAGTACAAAGCACTATTAACAACATGTGGTAATGGACAACACAACTGCTGCAGCAGATGCAGAAAGGGCCGTAGCATAGAATCATGAGCAGTAGCAGTAACAGCAGTAAGCAATAAGCAACACCAAGATGGAGATATGGAAAAGCATATTCTTAAGTTTAGTGTCTCACTCTTCAACACCCTTGGAGCCTCACCACTTCTGAACTCTCTCTAAAGGGGTCCGAACTCCCTCACCTCACCCTTACAAGATTCCCCCACTACATATTACCTCCACTCATAAAGAAAAGTCTGAAGCACAAGCACTCTCTCTCCAAGGTAAACACACATTTGGTAGGACACACAACTCAATGGAATGAGGCAGCCAATAAGGTTCACACCAAGCTCCAATCATAAAGCCTCACAAGGGAGTTTAAGAGAGGATAAGTTACCTTACCATATACTTAGAAGTATTAAGTTGCTTTTCTGGATTGAACCTGCAACCATAAACTTCCCAAATGGGCCATGAGCATTGAAAAGCATTCCCACACAAAGCCCAAGTGGGTAATTAGTGATTCCAATGAACAATGCACCTGCTGTGAAGTAGCTCCTGAATCCTGCAAAACACACTGCTCCAATTGGAAGGTTAGTGAGTCTCAAATCTGCTATTCAACTAGAGCTACATGATATCCTGTTACAATGAGATACATCAGTGAACAACACACTGAGCTGGACAATAAGATACAATGAGCAGCATGCTTTTCTTTTCATTTAAACATGAGGTATGGCTTAAATAAGCATAATGCTTAAATGTTCCAAGCTTCAAGTAGTGAGTTAGCTCCTGATGGGATCTTGTGTAGGGATAACAATCTATACCTAATTTCAGAGCAGATCTTGTGAACCAAAGAGGGCAAAGTGAGGTGAATGTTTTGAAACTTCCGGTGGTTTCTCTCAATCCAAATATGGTAAAGAGAGACAGTAAATGTCAATTTGGTCAGTGTGCTCTTCAAGTCTCTCCTCTTAACGGAAGAGAGGACATTGCCCTATCCATCCACAATACTAACCAAAACGTCTGAAATTAACCATTCCAAAGCCAGAAACCGAGCTCAAGCCACGATCATTTTCTAAAGGTAGTCAAAGAATGTGAAAACTTCACTGTTTTGGTTCTTCTGAGGAAGACCAGTGAGTTCAAGCAAGTTCTTGGTACTTGTCTTGGACTCACAAGGGTCTAAAAGCTATTTAAAAACAGTTTCAAAATCTGCAATCACAGCAGGGGTTGAGCGCTCAAGCATCAGGACTTGAGCGCTCAAGCCCAATATTGAGTTGTTTGTTTTGCTGACTTTTGTGTCATCTCTTGGCTTTGATCATTGTTTAATGGTTACCAGTGTTCATGTGACCTTCAAAACAGCCCATCTTTATTTCAAAAAACACATGCATGAACATTAGTTAACTATGTTATGATGATCAAAGATCAATATTTTTGTAAAATTTCATTTTGAATGCAAAACAGTGACTGGATCATCTTCCATTACTCCTGTTTTAAATGTTCAAAGTCCTGAGAATCATCGAGCATTTATTTTAAACCAGAAATCATAGAGCCAGATTATGGCTTGAGCGCTCAAGGTCCTTCACTTGAGCGCTCAAGCTGTTCTTGGGCAGTTTTTGTTGGTTGTTTGTTGATTCGATGATGGATCTTGGTTTAACATTTTAGTTGTGTGTGTGAGTTGTTTTCATTGGACTCAGGACTTGGATTCCCCTCTTTTTCCTCTATTTTCAAACATTTTCTTGTTGATTCATCGAAATTACACTCTTTTCATCTTCCTTTAAGAGATTGATCGGTTTATTCTTACTTGTTTCTCCTGGAAAATCCTTGGCAAATGATTGATTCGCAAAGAGGTTGTAAAAAGGTGTAATTTCATAGAGGCATGGAACTGGTTTGAGCACTCAACCCATGAGCCTTGAGCGCTCAAACTGGTTTGAAGAGGTTGAGCGCTCAAGCCTTGGTCTTTGAGCGCTCAATCCCTATTCTGGGATCCAGTTTGTAAAACAGTTTGTTTGGGTCTCATGTTTGCACTTTCTGGGATTGTTGTATAGTTCATGTAATCTCTCATTCCTTTTAAATATTTGTAATAATTTTACTTGTTATCATCATCATTTCTCATGTAAATCATATGCACAAGCATCCACTTTAGATCCACATTTTATGTTTTTTTTTTGGGTAATTCAGCTTGAAATTAAAAGGGGTTAAGCGAATGTACAGCCTACAAGGGGCATACCCCAGGAAGGACAAAACAAAATAAAGAAAAGAAAAGAAAAAATGCGTATTCCCCGGCACAACCCGCCGGGGTGGGCAACTTGAAAGTCCTAGCACAACTGCTAGAGTAGGAAAAATGAACAAAATAACATAATGCAACAAAAAACATGGCCCACTGGCGTAATAGAGTAGTACCCCAAGAGGTGTGTGAGATCTGGTCCCACCCTTTCTTTAAAGTACCACCGTGTAGAGGATTTTGACCAGCAAAATGCTGGCTGTGTTGTGGACCCCAACCACTTGGGTCATCACGTGAAGCAATCTCATGCCAACATTTTCTTTTACATATCGAGCACTAAGGCCCACCGCTTGGGACCAAAAGATATTGAAAAGCCTCCACCAAAGGCTGTTGCAATAGTACAGCTATGGTCATTACCTTTTGACACAATAATAATATCCACAAAACCTTGCGGTACAGCTGTGTCCCCACCTTTTCCCGATAAAATTTGCGTGCAATGGTCCAAGCAAGGACCGTGGTCCCCACATTACTCCATACTTTCTCGATTGTGGGTATGTTTGGCTGCCCCAAACTTGGTCTCCGCCCGCTACAAACCCTATGGTTTCCTGTTCGGAGATTGCCCATCGCGAGTGGAGCGTGAGTTCCACTCTCATCTTCTCCAAACTCGTCTCGAACCCAGAAAATGAAGAACAGAACCTCTGCTTCCCTCAACCGAAGTACCCTCAACCGAAATCCAGAAATCCAAATTACTATTGAAGTTAGGGTACAAAATCATGCCCCTCTTTATGTAGAACAGCCCCTAAATGGAGCTTCAAGAACTCCAAAGAAACAGATTTACACGCATAAGAAAGGAAGCTCGATCCAATACACCTTAGACTTACCTATGTAGCGCCAGAACCGTAATGGAATTACCCCCTCCGCCGTGACACCATCGACACATAGCGGAAGAGAACGATACGCGAGGAAGAACAACGGCAGTGCTAGAAACCAAGCTCCAAATCATCGTGTACATCCCCTCAATAGATCCTTTGCGTTTGAGGACGACCCCCATACCGTTGAGGAAGAATCTGTCCATTGAGAAACCCAAAAAACCCATGGGATTTCTGGATTTTCTGAGGAAGCAAAGCCAATAGCTTCCTCTGTCTTCAATGATGTGGTAGATTGAACTTTGCAAGTGGATCAAAGATGACCCATAAAGAGAATCTAGAATTAAGAGGTTATGGTGAACCTCCATCAATGTACGTTGGCTTCAAGGTGTGAAGAACATGGGTTTTGTCCAGCCCATGACATGAACTGGATGTTGAGAGGAGAAGAACCTCCACCAAGTTGCTGAATCAGAATGTTAAAATAGGTGATAGATGAATGGTTATTAGATTGATCAGAGCATATTTACCTCTGGATCAGATCTATTTTGTGGGTTTTTGGTTGGGGAGTGCATTCTCTCTCTATTTCTAGAGAGAGAAGCTCTCAACCCATATGTTACATTTTATGTTTTCTTATCATTTACGTGATACCCATCCCCGATTCCTTATTTTCGTGAACAAATCAAATTTCAAATATTTCCAAAATCCCACAAGATGTTGAGTAGAGACCGGTTCACGGAGACCGGGCGAGAGGGATGCCGTAAAACTCTTCCCCTCTCGTAACCAAACCCCCGAATCCGAGAAATCTTTGGTTTCATGATGACTAGTAAAATCTTTTTCAACGGGCAACGAGTCATATTTTTATCGGTTTCTCGGGTTCGGACCTAAAATCCGGGTGGCGACTCAAACAATCACAATCTTTTCGAACGCGAATCGCGCCGAATCTCAGTGGGCCGTCCACAATTGGTTATTCTGCTACTATGCTTATGCTACTCACTAGCTTCATTAATTATTCTGCCACACACTTCCGGATGCTTATGCTACTCACTCACTTGTGTTATGTTATGCTGCTACCTGCTGCTGAGTACTGCTGTTGGAAGTTCTACCTCTATCTCTTCCTCTTTCTTTTCTCTTTTTTCAGCTGCTGCTATTGTATACGCAGTGGCTGGCACCTTGAGGGTGCTCCAATTACGAACGGGTCATGGCGAAATTTTCAAAATTTTCTTCCCAACAGTATATGGAGAGTGTTTCTCCTTAGATTCAAGATCTTGTTTTCCCCTTAAGAGTGTTTCTCCTCCCTCTTTCAGATGGATTAGAAACACTCGTTCCCAATTGTAGCCTTTTGGCCATCCCACTCCCTCATTGGCGGTTTGTGCTAGGGAGGTAGTTATGTTGTTTTGATTTGCCTTTTCTTTTCTTTTGTTTTGTCCTCCTGGGGTATGCCCCTTGTAGGCTGTATATTCGCTTATCCTCTTTTATTTTCAAGCTATTTTACCCAAAAAAAAAAAGTCTGGGGCACAAACACTCAGCTCACTGGGATACACACATTTAGAAGATCACACAACTCAATGGTAATGTCTAGTCCTAGAGTATAACAGACCACTTTAGGCACAACGGCATGTTGCCACATAGAGTAAGTATGTGATGGAGATTAAAATAACAAACCATGATAAGTAGAAGTAATAACCTGGCAGATGGCCAAACACATATGGTTCCTTGTCACTGGTGGAGAACAATCCATGTGGTGTCAATGGGTGAAATCCTATCTACTCAAAGGGAAAAGTTTTTGGAGGGTCAAAATCCCCTCTAGTCCCTCTTGGACTTGGAGGAAATTGCTTCAACTTCGCCCTCTCATTCAACCATTTATCAAATACCAAATTGGGACTGGCTCCACTATTTCCCTATGGTATGACAACTGGCACCACTGTGGTCCGCTTGTTGAACACTTTGGTAGTCGTGTGGTCTATGACTCAGGGTTACCAAATGATGCCCTTGTCACTACCATTCTTAGCACTGCTAACCAGTGGTCTTTCCCCATCACGCAAACCTGGGAGTTAAATGAGATTAGAACCCGTCTCCCTGCTCTCAATCCTCATCTTCCTCCTGGGACTGATTCATGCATTTGGACTCTCACCAAAGATGGAAAGTTTTCCATATCCTCATTATGGGACCAACTTAGGACCAAATTTCCCATTAATGATTGGAACCACATCGTGTGGTTTCCATCTCATATCCCCAAGTGTAGCCTGATAGCCTGGATTGCTATTCAGAACAGGTTATCCACTGAGGACAGACTTGTGCTATTTGGCATCAAAACTACATCATGCTGTAGCTTTTGCTCTGTTCAAGAATCACATGATCACCTATTCTTTAACTGCCCCTTCACCAAGCAGGTGTGGGATACTGTGAGCCTTAAATCTCAGCTCACTTGGCAGTCTCAAAGTCTATCCACATTGGTCACTCTTGTCTCTACAATGAGAGGTAGAGGTCTGAAAAGCACCCTGGCAAAGTTGTCCTTCACTGTCTCCCTATATCATATTTGGTTAGAGAGGAACCTCAGGAAATTTCAGGGTTTACATCATGGTATACCTTCCATTGTGAGTAAGATATGCACTGACATTAGGTACAGACTGATGTCCCTTCACAAATTACCACATGGACCATTATCCTTATTGGAAGCTTGGAACATACCAACCCATTGAGTCATAATTCATTGTTCATCTGAATTGTCTGCCATATTGTTTTATCTGTATCACTAATAATCTGCAGTTGTGATTCATCAGGGAGCTGACTGTGTGAATGTTTAAAACAATTTACATTTGAGCCAGTGAATGTTTGAGGGATGGTGGCATCCTTTTAGGGCCAGTCAAGTGGTATGATGATTATGCTAATAACCCAATTGGGTAGTTTGTGTTGCAGGTTCAAACTCAGGATTGTGATTGTGATTCTGTTCATGTTCATACTACACAGCTGTAGTTCATAGTGTGTGGAGTGAACTACTTATATGAGAGACCTGTGAGATGTGTTTTGAGCCCCATCCTTTCTTCAGAGTGATACTCTATGAATGGAGCATGTGTGAGAGGAGGGTGTCAGGTTGACTAGCACAGGGACCCATTGTGAACACAAAAAAGAAGAGAGGGAGGGTGAGAAGTGAGGGTGTTTGGCTGTGTGAGACACTATCCAATGGGGCCCCTTTTCACTCTTTTCTCTACTTTTAATATAGGCTTATAGGGTCTGCCAAGGTTGGGCAGATATGTTATGCATTCTCTAGCAATTGTCTTGCTATAATCTGGACAAATCAGTTCCTGCTGTTGTCGTGCTGCTGCATTGGTTTATACTACTGTCATGGGCTGCTGCAGTTGTTTAGTTAATCTGATGCTGTAGTGTTTTATGCTTCTGTCAAGTGCTGCTGCATGTGTTAATCTGCTTGTGTTCCAACTTCTGACTTGCTTTTAGAATTCTGAATTGCTCTATGATACCTCTTTTTAGTTCTTCCCCATTGCAGTGGGGTATGCCTACTCTAAGGGGGCTGTCCTTAGAGAAAATTTCCCAATACATCTTCTTGTGGGAAGCTACATCTCAAAATCCCAAGTCCAATGTACATGTTCCAAGTTCAATGTTCAAGCTCCACAGCTCAAGATAATGCTTCCATGTTCAATGTTTGAAGGAGTCCAAGCTTCATGTTCAAGGTCCAAGTTCAGACCGTGCATCATCTGCTACTATGCTTATGGTACAACTTGTGTTATGTTGGAAGATCTGCCTCTATCTCTTCCTCCTTCTTTTCTCTTTTTTTTCAGCTGCTGCTGTTGTATATGCAGTGGCTGGCACCTTGAGGGTGCTCCAATTACGAACGGGTCATGGCGAAATTTTAAAAAATTTCTCCCAACAGTATTTGGAGAGTGTTTCTCCTTAGATTCAGGATCGTGTTTCCCATTATGAGTGTTTCTCCTCCCTCTTTCAGATGGATTAGAAACACTCGCTCCCAATTGTAGCCTTTTGGCCATCCCACTTCCCTCCTTGGCGGTTTGTGCTAGGGAGGTAGTTTTTGTTTTTTGTTTTTTGTTTCGCCTTTTCTTTTCTTTTGTTTTGTCCTCCCTGATGACTCTCAGAAGAGACCACTTTTTATATTCGTTTTCCTCTTTTATTTTCAAGCTAATTTACCCAAAAAAAAAAAAAAAAACCTGGCAGCTGTAATGTTGTTCCAATGTACCTAGATATTCCAAAGTCCCCATTGTTTGCTATGACCATGTTGGTAAGGGCCAGATTGAGAGTGAATTGACCCCTTGTAGCCCTATAATCAGAGGGGACCTTCCTTGAGCAGGATATGGACTTGCCATGGACCTGCACTTGGCATGCTCTGAATGGCCTGCACACAATAAAATTTGAAGTAATGGAGTTCTAAAATAATAACCACAAGGCAGCATAATAATTCAAGAAACCTCTGCACTATAAATTAGTTAAAAGCAGTGATCCATTGAGACAAAATACCAACAGCTTGAGGTCCTTTGGAGAAATTCTCCAGGGACATCAACCTATGTCTAATGACTGAATGGATCTTCTGAACAACCACTGAACTTGGGCATGCAAGAGAGCTTCTCTCTCTAGAGAATGCTCTCCCCCATCCCAAAATACACCGATATTTTTTACAATCTGCTCCAAACATCAGTTTGAGGGTTTGATCCTTGTTCATTCTACAATCCATTACCATCTGGACTATGGGTCTTAGTTATCTATCTTCAACAAAAGGGATCTCGGCAGATTGAAGCTCAAGGTCCAGAAAAATCGCACTTAAAAAAAAGGGGGATTTCGCACGTTCTCGGCTAAACCCAGAAGAGGTTCGTCCTCACTATTATGGAGCAGATCTCATGGAGTTCTCCTCTGCAAAGGGGCCTTGCTTCCCAGGCGATTCCGTCCCTACACCAAATACACAACACCGGAGGGGCTCGTCCTCACCTCAAAATCGCAGAACCAGATGGGTTTTCATCATATGGAGATGGGTTATCATCATCTGGGTTTCGTCCTCGTCTAGATGAGAAATCACAAAACAAGATGGGGGTTCGACCTCATCTCTCCTAACCGTCCAAGAACCATCATCTGATGGTGTTCACAAAGCTCCAGCCATGGAGCCTCAGTCATGGCGTTCACGCTTAGAAAACCCAGAAAATTCATGGGTTTGGTTTAACAATTTGGGTCATCCTCAATAAGCAAAGGGTTCCATAGAGGGAATAAACTCAAACGCACTACAGATTGGGGGTTCGTTTCTAGTACTGCTGATGTCTTCCTCGCGTATCAGTTCTCTCTCATTATGTGTCGATGGTGGCACGGTGGAGGAGGTAATACCACTTCGGATTCTGGCGCATAGGTGAGTCTATACTAGTATTGGAACTGAGCTTCTTTCTTGTGCATTTGAACCTTTTCCTCTGAAATTCCTAGCGCCCATTTGGGGTTGTTCTAATTCAGAGAGTTACTTCTGTTGGGAATTAACTCAGGGTTATTTTAACCAAGTTCATTAGTTAAATTGTATTCTGAATTTCTGAGCACTGTTTATCTCGGTGTTCATATTTTCTGGGTTCCACCTGCAAATCTGGGTTGATGAGGAAACAAATGGAGTTCTGGAGAAGGAACACCAAGTGGGTCCCACGGCTGATCATGAGACTGTCCTTTTCTTGGACCATTACACGTATGGCGTGCCTGCCTCGAGCCACAAATAGAGCAGCATCACATGCCTTCCTTGGGGACCACTCGGTGGTCTAAATTGATAATGTGGCTTTAATTGATAAAGTGGTGGGCCATTAGTCAAAGGAAAATGTTGGACTTGTACCATTAGTCAAGGAAAATGGTGGGCCCATATTGTTTCATGCATAAGGGTTCATCACTCATCAGCATCACTGACCGCTGTACCGCATACAGAGAGAAAAAGTGGCCACTGTTCTTGGGCCCACGCACATGAGTTGTCCCTTGGCTGTCAATGTAATAGCTCTTAGTGGGGCCATCTTTATGCGTGAATTTGTATATGGGTGTTCTGCCCAATTTTTATCAATTGCACGGCTAAGCCAGCTGTGCCATGGGAAGTGTGCTCACCTCCTCATCACACATTTCATCCACGCAAGTGTGCTCACCTCTACTATGTTACCCGCAACAAGTTTACCAGATTAAAAGCATCACTTGCTTTGTTTGGTGGGCCCAATACAGCAATCAGAGTTGGAAAAAGGAGACCACGGGATCTTCTGTGCTTACAACATATTATGCAATTACTAATTTTAGTTATTTACCTATATGTATTGCTTTTTGCGTATGTATCCCTATCCCTAGCGGGTTGTGCCAGGACCCTCTATTTTCCCACCCCGGCGGGTTGTGCCGGGGAACACGCACTTTTGTTTTATTTCTTTTTTGCTTAGTCCTTCCTGGGGTATGCCCCTTGTAGGCTGTACATTCACTTAACCCCTTTTAATTTCAAGCTAATTTATCCAAAAAAAAAAACTTGGGCATGCAATGTTTTGAAACTGCGTATATTCCTCTCAATCCAAATATGGTACACAGCTGTGGAGAAGACCAACCTGATTAACAGTGACTTAAGGGATTTCCCTTTGATTGTAGCAAGCAGGGCCACCCAATTGGCCCAAGGTCTAGAAGGCCAATGAATATTAAGCTTATTAACAAGCTGGGACCAAATTTGGGTAGTGTATGGACAGTTAAAAAATAAGTGATCATGGCTTTCACTACTAGAGCAGAAACTGCAGATAGATTGAGTTTTAGAGCCAAACAAAACCAATCTATCTTCAGTGTAAAGTCTTTCTTGTATGGCAACCCAAGTAATGAAACTGCACTTGGGAATATGCCCAGAAAACCAAACACTTTGGTACCAAGAGACTTTGGGGAATGATGTCCTAATACTGTCCCAAAGGGAGTCCACTGTGAACTCCCCATTAGTAGTGAGAATCCACTTATGCTCATCATTAATATTATCATTTGGATCAGGGACAGTGATTAGGCTATTTCTGACTTCATTGATTTCCCAGGTTTGTGTGACAGGTAATGACCACTTGGAACCTCTAATAATGGAGGACACCTTAGAGTGTTTGGGAAGACCAATGTCATATATAATCCTCTCCCCAAATTTACCAAATGGGTGCCAGTTATCATACCATAATGAAATGGTATGGCCATTACCCACAATAGACTTAATGTGTGGATGGACCACAGGCCTAAGGTTAAGGAGCTTCCTCCAAGTCCAAGTGGGGCTACTAGGCATTTTAATCTGCCAAAAACAAATGCCCCTAAGTAAATAGGATTTAACCCATTGGCACCACATTGATTGCCCACCACCGGCGATGAGAAACCAAATATGCTTAGAGATTGCAGCTATGTTCCAAACTTGCAATGATTTAAAGCCTAAGTCACCCTCCTGTTTGGGAGCACAAAGATGTTCCCAAGACACTTTGGCACCCGATTTCTTAAGGTCAGGTCCAGACCAAAGGAAAGCCCTAAGAACAGACTCAACCTCTTTTATGACTTTCTTAGGTAATATGAACAATGAGGACCAATAAGTCTGCATGGAGAACAAGACATTTTTTATTAGTTGAACTCTACCAGCATAGGTTAAGTCTCTATTTGTCCAAGATCTCTAGTCTTGGAGGTGATTATATCCACCATAGGTTTGCAATCCCTATGAGTCAATTTGGTAGATAATAAGGGAACCCCTAGGTACCTCACAGCAGAGTTCCTTCAATAAAGCCAAGGGCTTCCAAAATATCACTTCTAACAGAGGGATGAACTCCAGAGAAGAAGATGTGGCTTTTGCTAGGACTGGGCTTCAAACCAGACAAAGCCTCAAACTCTAAAAGAGAGGCCTGAATGTGCTTTACAGACCCAATATCACCTCTACAAAAAATCATCAAATCATCAGCAAAGCAAAGGTTAATTATTTTAGTTTGACTACATCTCCAATGAAAATGGAATTCAGGAAGAAGAGACTTTTCTCTCAAAATGCAAGTGAGGACCTCCATAACAATAACAAAAAGGCTTGAGGAAAGAGGATCACCTTGCCTAAGGCCTTTTTCCCCATGGAAAAACCCAGTATTGTCCCCATTTATACTTAGAGTATAATTTGCAATGGTCACACATGCCTGTAACCATCTGATCATAGTGGGGTGAAAGTTCATGCTACGAAGGACATCCCAAAGGAAATCCCACCTCACATTGTCATACGCTTTCATAATATCCACCTTCATAGCACACTTAGGAGAAGAAGAGGATTTATGATAGCCATGCATAAGTTCCTGAGTGAGGAAAATATTGTCGGCAATCCTCCTACCCTTCACGAAACCTGATTGAACAGGATCAATGAGGGAAGGAAGAGCGCTCTGAAGTCTCTTGGCTAGAATCTTTGCAATGCACTTATAGATGAGGGTGTTTACAGTTTCGGGTGGACTAGGTTATGTTCAGTGTAGGGTTCTATGGGGGGTTCCCTTGGGCTTTGCCAGTGTTCCACCTGAGACCCATACCCTTGGCGCCGAGTTTTCTGCTGTTGTTGCTATTGCTGTGGAGGTCAGGCGGATCTTGCGCATCATATGAGTACTTCCCTTACTTAGGTGAGGTATTTGACACTATCATCACTTAGTTATGTTCTTCCGCAAAGCCCGTGCTCATCTCCTTGATGCCTCCCTTTCCTTTGGAATGGCTAGGCTAATGGGAGCGAGCACAAGCTAATCACATTCCATACAGTGGAGCCTTTTGGGACTCACTACATGTTATTCACTTATGTGCATGCTTTTCACGTTATCCTAGCCTTGCGGGTTGTGCACGACATTACACTTACTACGTTATTGCATTTTTGCTTATTTACACCTATGCTGGCGGGATGTGCCAGTATTTCCCATTTTCCCACCCCGGCGGGTTGTGCCGGGGACCACGCACTTTTTCTTTTCTTTTCTTTTTTCTTTCTTTTTCATTTTGTCCTCCCTGGGGTATGCCCCTTGTAGGCTGTACATTTGCTTAACCCTTTTTAATTTCAAGCTAATTTACCCCAAAAAAATGCACTTATAGATGATATTGCAACAGGAGATAGGTCTAAAGTCACCAACCTTAGAGGGGTTGGGAATCTTAGGTACAAGAGCAATGACAGTAGCATTAGCCTTCCTCAACAGTTGGCTAGACCTGAAGAAATTCTTCACTGCACCAGTGAATTCATGACCAATAATAGGCCATGCTTTTTGGAAAAACCCAGCGTTGTACCCATCAGGTCCAGGGGCTTTATGAGGGTTTAAACACCAAAGAGTCTCCTTAATTTCATCGTCTGTGATTTCTTGAACCATAGACAGACTCTGATCACTGGTCAACCTCCTCTGAACAAGGTCATTGATTCTACTAGCACCATGATATTGGGAACTGTGGGGAGTCCCCAATAGATCAATGTAGTAGTTAACAAATGAGGACTTAATTAAAGTTAAATCCTGGGTGGTGGTAGAGTCACTTAACGTTAGGCTGGTGATCATACTTCTATTTCTGTTGTTGCTAACATATTTAAAGAAGTAAGACGTACACTGATCACCCAGCTTAAGCCATTGTATCCTAGACTTTAGCTTGGCAAAACTTTCTTCAGCCCTAGACAACAATATATATTGCCTAAAAACAGCTCTCTCCTCGGTCTGTGTATCGGAATTGGAAGGATTAGCCCCCAATTTAACTTGCAGGTTATCCAAATGAGTTTTAACACTTTTAACCCTATCAGAGATGGCACTAAACTCTTTATTATTGAGCTTTTTGAATTCACTTTGGAGAGAGCTCAATTTTTTGCAGAGGCAGAACATCGGGTTGCCAAGAACAATGGTTCTCCAGACCTTTTGTATTGTAGGGAGAAACAAAGGATGATCAGCCAGAAAATCAAAAAATCTAAAAGGCTTTTCTCGTTCGAATGGGGCCCTATCTTTTGTTCATGCAATGGCTACCTTATGCCAATCTTGGGTAGTGTTTTCTGCATTTTATGTAGCCAGAATTATTGTGTGGACTGCCATATACCTGGGCAGAGCTGATTCGTTAGTACTTCCTAGTTTCATTGTTAAATTTTTAACAGAGTTGCCTTTTATTTCTACAGTTTGCTTGCTTAGGTTGAGGGGGCTGTCCTCTATCCTTTTTGGCCCTATGTTATGGGGTCTTAGCTTGGCCGTTGTCTGGGATTGATTTCCCAGATTTATATGTAAGCCCAAGCTTGTATTATTCCAGGTGTTAGGTTGTTCAGATTACAAGTCCGATCCCCATGTGTGCATGACAATCTTAAGCAGCCGTAAGTCTACAGGATCCGTGTCCAAATTGTAAGTCAGATCCGTTTCCAAATCTCAAGCAGCCCAAGGTCCATGTCCAAGTTGCAAATCTCGTGTACTGAAGTTACTGTTGAATGTTTCTATGCTCATGTTCAAGATCCAAATGAGAATCTTAGTTGTTGTTTTGAATGTTTCTTTGCCCTCTTTCCAGATGGCTTAGAAACATTTTCTTTAATTTTGTGTATTCGTTTTGAATTCACCAGTTTTTCCTTGTAGCCTTTTGGCCATCCCATTTCCTTTTCTTCTCTTTCTTTTGTTTTGTCCTCCCTGGGGTATGCCCCTTGTAGGCTGTATATTCGTTTAGCCTCTTTTTATTTCAAGCTTGTTTTACCGAAAAAAAAAAAAAGTGATGCACCACCATACTTTTCCCTAGGAGTCACCAAGGATAACCCAGGGAGAAATAGTCTTGATGTTAAGGAGGCTACCCCATAGATCCTGTCGAGTAACATGGTCATTAGCCCCATAAACAAAAGTGGCATGAAATATGAGCCCTGTTTGAATGGAGTGAACCTCACAATGAATGAACTGGCTCGACTGACTCAGCACATTAACAAGCCTTGGACTGAACCTGTTATGAACCTGCATTTCTGAACTGGAGCTAAACAGAAGACACCATAAGATATAACACAATGCATGGATAAAATGAACACCCATTTCCTGCCATATAGTCAACTAGGAACAATATAACACGCGCATTTCTTTCGATCCAAATGTGGTACACAGTTAAAGTAAAAATTAGCTTGATTAATGTTGATTTTAGTGCTTTGCCTTTGATTGTAGTTAAGAGAGCAATCCAGTTATTCCAAGTTCTAGGAGGCCAGTGAACATTGATCCTAGCAAGGAGTTGAGTCCAGACTTGAGATGTAAAAGGACAGTTGAAGAACAAATGATCGTGGTTCTCATTACTGGAGCAGAAACTGCAGGAAGATGTGGATTTGGTACCAAACAGAACAAGTCTGTCCTCGGTGTACAATCTCTCTTGGATGGCCACCCAAGTAATAAAGCTGCATTTTGGAATATGGCCTGGAAACCAAACACAATAGGTCCAAGGAACCTTAGGAAAAGGGGACCTAAGTCTGTTCTTTTTTTTTCGGTAAACCAAGCTTGAAATAAAAAGAGGCAAAAGAATTTACAGCCTACAAGGGGCATACCCAAGGGAGGACAAAGAAAGAAACAAAGAAAGAAAAAGGAAATGGGAAGGCCAAGTTGGCAACAAAGGGAGACTAAAGTGGGAATAAAGTAGGTACTATAGTAGAGAGAAGTGATTCTACACCCTCAAACATGAGGTAGAAGAAACACTCAAAAGCAACAGATTAGTAATGTTGGAAGGCAGTAGCAGATAGGACCTTGAAATGAAGCTTGGACATAAACTTGGGATAGGACCATGGAGGACCAATGCAAATAGCTTGAAGCTTGAAGTAGCACCACCAATGCCACTTTGAAATAGAACCACCACTGCTAAATCTTAGAAGTTTGAGCAGAGTTTCATTTGTAATTTGAATATCCAGAACAGGGACAGGTAGTGTAATGAGACCATCTCTCATTTCATTTATCTCCCAAGTTTGAGTGACAGGGAATGCCCAGTTGGAAGCCATGATGATTGAAGAGACCATAGTGTCCTTAGGAAGACCCAAGTCATACATGACTGAATGTCTCTATGTCATGCCATGGTTTTATGCCGTGTGCCCAAGTCCTGTATTTTCAGCATCTATGCTTAGTAGATATTTCCTATTACTCCTCATGTAGCCTTTGGGCCTTCCCTCATTTTGTTGCCGGTTGGCTTAGTTTTTTCTTCTTTTTTCATTTTTTCATTTTGTCTCCTGGGGTATGCCCCTTGTAGACTGTATATCCGTTTAGCCCCTTTTTATTTTCAAGCTTAATTATCCAAAAAAAAACAAAAATGTGAGGGTCCCAGCAAACAAAAATTCTCCCAAAAGGGGCAGAATTATAGTTATGAGCAAAATGCCAATGTGGGCAAATGAAATTAAGAACTCTCTTAGCATTGGCCTCTTTTATTTTGTGTTCCAGCAGTCCACACATGGACAGTTTGTTATTTTTAATAAAGTGATTGGCTTCTCTTTGTTTGAGAGGGTCATTGAGACCACGCAAGTTCCAAAAACCAAAATGTAAGGTTGTGTTCATCATAACAAACTACACTAAATAGCAGAAGATAGAAAGAAGTAAACTGCTATCAAAATAAAAGGGAGAAAGATCTACTGCCCTGTAGAGCGATGGAGAGCCTCTTGATTTCCTCTCCTCTTGTTCTTCTTCTTATGTGAAACCAGCTTGAACTCCCCTTCCTTAGCTGATCTTGGCTCAGGTAAAGGGACAGGAGCTGCTGGATCAAGCTCAATGCTAATTCCGGAATAAGTATCATCACTTTCCTCGGAAACAAGATCAGCTGCTATATTGGAGCCCTCCACCACCTTAAGTAACAACATCTAGAGCTTCACTGCCACCCTTGTTCAAAGCTTCTAAAACCTTGCATTGAACTATCGGATCCAATTCATGCATAACTGTCTGTATCAGGAACATAGCAGCAGCAGAAACAAGATTCTGGGTTGAGAGCTTCTCTCTCTAGAAATAGAGAGAGAATGCACTCCCCTCCCTCAAAATTTTTTACATCAGACCTCAATCTTTCGATTGAAGGTTCACGATTCTCATCATCTACAAAATGGTCTCTGTTCGTGACCCACTCCAACTCAAATATCCACCAAACAAATTGTTTGGTTTCATCATCGGGGCAGATCTCGGGGTATCTTCTCCACATCTGACTCGTTTCATAACTTCAACAACAAAAGCTGTACCACATTTTGGGGATCTTTTGGTACCCAACACATCACCAGCCGCCGGGGGTTCCTTGGTGGAGCAACTGTAGGTAATCTGCAGTAGATCAACTTCAACAGCTTCACACAGGAGCATCGGTATTGGGGTTTAGCTTCACGCACATCTGAGTTCCAGTTCGCCTCCGTTATGTGTCGAGATGTCACGGCGGAGGGGGTGAAATCAAATGGGTTTTTGGTATTGAAGATGGTCCTCTTTCCCCATATGCATTTGTGCTGTCGATGTTTGAAGTTAGCAAGTTAAGAGAGAAATCTGATGGAATCCCCTCAATCCCAGGTTCACTTTATTCCAATCGGTGCTGTGCATTCAAGGAGAGGTTGTCCAATGCTATGGCTGCTGAGGTATTATTGTGGGTAGGTACGCAGGTAACTCAATAGCTTAGTTTAATTGTGATAACATCTTCTCCTTTTGGGGTTATTTGAAGCTGTGTTCTCCGGTTTGGTGTGCTATTCGCTTTTTTATTTTCCGGTCTAACTCCAGTGAAAAAGTTCATCCATGGGAGTTGATGAACAGTGATTATTACCCCCGGTGTTTTTAATTTTGCACGGGGAAACATGCATTTTGTCGAGGATTTGGCAAAAGTAATGATGTGGTGTGTTGTTCAGTCAATAGCATGGGATAAAGAGCTGTAATGATGCTTTTGCTGGTAACAATTTATGGGGAAATGGCTATTGCAGGCATCTACGTGATGTACAAAAAAGGGGCAGGCCCTTGGGCCCACTAAAGCACGCATGACTTGATTGATTTGCTTCAAGTGATGAAGCACAGTTGTAAAGCCATTTCAATGGTATTTGTCAAAATCAACCTTCACGTGATGACCCAAGTTGGGGTCCACAACATAACCAGCAATTTGTTGGTCAAAATTCTCTACACGAGGGTTCATTTTCAAAGAGTGTGGGACCAGAACTCGCACATTTTCGGGGTACTTCATTACGCCAGTGGGCCCATGTATTTTTTTTGGGCCCATGTATTACAATACCCCAATGGGTTATGCTTTTTGTAACCACAGTTTTATAGATTTATTTTACCATTTTGTATCATTATCCCTACCTTAGCGGGTTGTGCTAGGACCTCCAAATTACCCACCCCGGCGGGTTGTGCCGGGGAGTACGCATTTTTTCTTTCTTTTCTTTATTTTCGTTTTGTCCTCCCTGGGGTATGCCCCTTGTAGGCTGTACATTCGCTTAACCCCTTTTAATTTCAAGCTGAATTACCCAAAAAAAAAAACTATCGGATCCTTGTTTGCTATAGCAGCATCAAGAACATGCTGTACACAATTATTTTTTTTTTGGATAATTCAGCTTGAAATTAAAAGGGGTTAAGTGAATGTACAGCCTACAAGGGGCACTTTACACAATTATTCTCAGTTTCAACTGGAACATTTGGGATAGGGGCTGGTTTTGGCTTACAAGTATGGCCAAACACCTTACAGGTTGGGCATTTGGAAGGAGTCCACTGATATTCCACCCGGATAGCCACAGAATCCCCATTAACCCTTACAATCACTTCATTTGGAAGTTCATCCCCTGCACTTATTTCCACACAAACTCTAGCATAGTCCAATCTCCTCTTGTTTGCTGTAGCTTGATCTACATGAATGGGTCTGCCAATTGTGCTAGCGATACGACTAAACCCCAACTCAGTCCAACACTCCAAAGGCAATCTGTGAAGTTTGACCCAGGCTGGAATTGAAGGAGGATGAGCTGTCGTAGGAACCATCATTTTCGTCCATTCAGTGAGAACTAGATATCGTTTAGAGAAAAAATATGGGCCACCCTCAAATACTTTCAACTTCATGGCCTCATCTTTAAACTCAAAGAAGAAACATGACCCTATTTGCTTAATAGATACAGGAGAATTTTCTTTCCAAACAGCCCTCGCAGTGGCACACAATAACCTGTATGGCATCTTTCCATCCAGAAAGTACCCAATCAGGCAATGGTTCCAAGTGTTAGAGTCTACCTCCGAATCATTTAACTCTGCTATAGCTTCTGAACCTGTTTGCATTTCTGGGAAATGCTCAAGTTTCATAACCTTAGAAGGGGCCTGGGCAGTGAACAAAGAACTCCAGTTTTTAGGTTTACCTGGGTCTGGAGCTTGATTCTGTGTCTCCTTGAATTGTTCCTTTGCGCCAGAAGAACTGGGAACAGTAGGAAACTGCGTGTGATGAGGAGAATTGCATTCAACCTCAACAAATTCTCCTGTTACAACCAATTCACTGCTAAGATCTGCTATGCCTGGATTAGAATTCTCTTCACGGATACGAAGGAGGTGGGATTTCAGTTGTGAGAAGTTAACATTAATTCCAGACTTATGCATCTCGTCCTCTATCGTTTGAACAAGAGAACAAATTCGGTCCTTATGCATCTCGGATTGATTCAGGCTAGGGTTAAGAACATCACCAGGAAGTGCCTTAACCGAGTTAGTTGGAGTGCTAAAACTAGGGTTTTCTGAAAAATCAGAGATCTTGAGACCATAGGGGAAGGTATCGAGGGGTTTGAAGGAGCTGTGATTGGTGATGTCTGAGTACATAGTACTTGGTTTCGGAGCTTTGCCTTGAGCGTTGTCAGTTGCTGAAGTTGAGGTTGGAACTCGTGCAGATGTATTGGTAGGATTGCCGGATCTAGGGTTAGATCTCTGCGCGTAGACGTTGGATTGAGCAGGAAGGTTTGGAGATGACCCCGATGGAGAATAATGGAGTTCCTCCATAGGTGTATCTCGAATCTCAGGACACAACTCAGAGTAAGTGTGAGGAGTTGCTAGGGATGAAGCCCCAGAATATGAGATCTGCCATAATATGAGATCTGCTAGGGATGAAGCCTCAGAGTAAGTGGAAGGTTTGGAGATGTTTACTCGCTTTTTATGTAGTTCATGGGAATCAACCGCCTTGTTCCCTAGACCATCAGCAGTTGTGCCATCTCCCATGGCTGGTTAGAGCTTCAATCGCCTAGAGATCGCCAAAATCACCAGAGCAAGATGACGCCATCCCATTTGGATTCCTCTTAAGCCTTGAAGCTTGAAGCTAAAACATGATAATTGATGCTTGAACATGATACTTGGGACTGCAAATATGACTTGGGCTGCTTGAACATAAAACTTGATGCTCGAAGCTTGAACCTTGAACATGAGACATGAAGCTTGAACATGAAACTTGGAATAGGGCCTTGGATAGATAAGGACCTATGCTACACTGGGACAACCCCCCAGCGATAGGACCATGTAATGGGTACAAAAGTACCACAAAGGGAGGAAGCCCCCTCCCAGAAGGGGATCATACAGTGCCAGGGACAACCCCCCATGGCTAGGCCTACAACCCAAACCTCGATAAGATGCATCACTGTATATCACGAATCCCTCTGTACCCGACGGTAGATTCAACACTGGTGCCGTTACCAATCTCTTTTTCAATTCTAAGAAACTATTTTCTCTTTCCTCAGTCCAGACAAAAGGTACTTCTTTCCGTGTTAGCTCAGTCAATGGTCCAGCAATTTTTGCAAAATCCTTAACAAACTTACGATAATATCCTGCCAATCCCAGAAAACTACGGACTTCCGTCACCGTGGTCGGTCTCGGCCAACTCATCACTGCCTCTATCTTCTGTGGATCCACTGTGATACCATCCCCGCTGATAACGTGACCAAGAAATGTCACACTAAATAACCAGAACTCGAATTTCTTCAATTTTGCATACAACTTCTTCTCTCGTAATGTTTGTAGTACCATCCTCAAATGCTCAGCATGTTGTTCCGGACTCTTGGAATATACAAGTATATCATCAATAAAAACCACCACAAACTCATCTAAGTAGTACTTGAACACTCTATTCATTAAGTCCATGAAAGCTGCGGGTGCATTAGTAACTCCAAAAGGCATAACCAAGAATTCGTAGTGTCCATACCTCGTCCGAAAAGCCGTTTTCTCAACATCCTCCGCTTTAACTTTCAATTGGTGATAACCCGAACGAAGATCAATCTTAGAGAAGACTCGCGCCCCTTGTAATTGATCAAACAAATCATCTATTCTTGGAAGAGGATACCTATTCTTGATAGTCACTTTATTAAGTTCCCGGTAGTCGATACACAACCTCATCGTCCCATCTTTTTTTTTTGGGTAAATAAGCTTGAAATTAAAAAAGGCTAAGCGAATGTACAGCCTACAAGGGGCATACCCCAGGGAGGACAAAGAAAAAGAAAAAGAAGAAGAAAAAGAAAAGGAAAATTGCGTGAAATAAAAGGGATGGCCGTAAGGCTACATGAGGGGTACGTAGGGTTAAGTATAATAGATGAAAGGGAACCCTTGGACTTTGAATGTGAACAAAACTCTTGTACTGAGAGAGGAAGAAGGCTGTTGTTGCAGGCAGCAAGGGGACTAGGTTATAGCCTCCTGCTACTGAGGACATGGGCATGCAGCAACAATAAAACAACCCAAGGCACACCACTTGGAAATCGTCCCATCTTTCTTTTTCACAAACAAGACCGGTGCTCCCCAAGGTGAAATACTCGGTCGAATAAACCCCTTGTCAAGCAATTCTTGTAGTTGAACTTTTAACTCTTTCAATTCCAATGGTGACATTCGATACGGAGTCTTGGAAATCGGTTGAGTACCCGGAATAAGATCAATCCCAAACTCTATCTCTCGGTCTACCAATGCACCAGGTAACTCTTCTGGGAACACATCAGGGAATTCATTCACCACAGGTATATCTAGCAAATTCACAGTACCCGATTCAGTCGTAAGCACGGAACACAAATAACCCCGACAACCTTTATTCAATAACCGACGAGCACACATAGCAGAAATTAAGTAAGGTGGTGGAACCACTCCTTTCCCTTCAAAAGTAATTTCAACCTTTTTTTTTTTTTTTTTTTTTTGTAAATAAGCTTGAAATTAAAAAAGGCTAAGCGAATGTACAGCCTACAAGGGGCATACCCCAGGGAGGACAAAGAAAAAAGAAAAAGAAAAGAAAATTGGATGAAATAAGGGGGTGGTCACTAGGACTACATGAGGAAAACATAGGGGAATTACAAGATAAGCCAAAGTATATGGCAATACCAATGGAACATTAAAATTCAATAACTAACTATTGGACGCAGCAGTAGAAGTACAAAGAGAGTTGAAACAGTAGTAGAACAATTGCAACAGTAGTAGCGGATTGCAACAGCCCTTGCAACCCGAATAATATCAAATAACACGTGTGAGCATTCAGTACAACAGCCCTTGTACTGAATATATAATTATAAACAATAGATTGCAACAGCACTTGCAACCCACATGATATCAAAATGCATGGAAACGTTGGGAGTACATAAAACAAACAGCATACTAACCGTGTGGAGGCAGAACAGCACAGCAGTGGACAGCAAAATGAGTGAGTAGAATGCCCATGATAGTGACCCCTTCATGGAACCTTTAGTGTTGAGATTTTTTTGAGGAAGACCGCTGCTTGGCAAGTTTTCTAGCCTTCTTTTGTTGCTTTTTTGATCTTTCAGACGTTGGAACATCACTCGAATAGCACTCAAAGGGATTTGTGACTGGAGAGGAGGGACTTTCATAGTCAGCTTCATCTTCAAATTTGAAATCATTGATGCAATCAGAAAAGGGGTCCTTATCTGGCGGTATAGCAGGATCCAATAATTGAGCAACCTCCTCTTGGTTCTCCTTATCAGGAGGGCTGACCTCCTCCAAGATGTGGAAAGAATTGGAGCTGAAGACAACCAACCAATCCATCCCTAGTATAGCATCAAAATGACCCATATTCAATGGAATCAAATCTACTAATAAGTGTACACCACCAATTAATATGTCACATGCTTTATAAATAGCGGAACATGAAATACTACTACTCATAGGTTTTTTTTTTTTTTTGGGTAAATAAGCTTGAAATTAAAAGAGGCTAAGCGAATGTACAGCCTACAAGGGGCATACCCCAGGGAGGACAGAGAAAAAGAAAAGAAAGGAAAAGAAAAGAAAATTGCGAGAAATGAGGGGAGGCCACAAGGGCTACAAGGGGGGATTAGGAGAAAAACTAGTTAAACAATACAAGATAAGCAATTGATGCGATGATAGGGATGTAAAGCTTGAATATCATGCAGCAAATGGGAGAATATAAAGCAATCCAGAAGCAATATACTTACTTAGCACAAGAGCAACCAGATTCTGGGAAAATTTTGCAAGGTTCCATTTGGTTTTTGATGATCCCAGCAACTCACAGGCTCACAACCACAGAATATAGCATTATACTGCAGTGAAGCATTATAACAGCAACAAGATGCAGCAAAATGTACTAGCAGCAATCAATAACAGATCTGCCCTAGCAGCAAGCAATAACAGCAGCAATATAGTGTACCATACGGCTCAAACTGGCATTGGCAGCAGAGAGCATCATAACAGCAACATTGCTCACTGCTGCAGCAAAAGACCACAGTGGACAGCAGTGGATAGCAAAATGAGTGAGTAGAATGCCCAAGATAATTGACCCCTATGGAACCTTTAGTTTTTAGATTTTGAGGAAGCCCGTTGCTTGGCAAGTTTCCTAGCCTTCTTTTGTTGCTTTTTTGATCTTTCAGACGTTGGAACATCACTCGAATAGCAGTCAAAGGGGTTTGTGACTGGAGAGGAGGGACTTTCATAGTCAGCATCATCTTCAAAGTTGGTATTTTTGATGTCCTCAAAAAAGGGGTTCTTATCTGGAGGAATATCATTATCCAGTAAATGAGTATCTATCCCTTGGTTCTCTTCATCAGGAGGAGTGACCTCCTCCAACACATGAAAAGAATTGGTGTGTAGCTCATGCAACATAGAAGATACCATTTTGGATTGTGGTTCACATTTTGTAACAGAGTCTGTTGGGACATGATTTGGATGAGCAGGAGGTGGGTTTGAGTACTTATGTTGGGGAACTTTGGCTGCAGTCTTGTTAGATGGAGTTGGGGTGGATCTAAAGGGGGTTTGCCCTTCTAGATTGTCTGAGTGTCTCGAGTTCCCTTCTGATTGGAACTTGCCCCTTGGACTACCACTTGAGGCAGCCCCATTAATAATAGTAGATGAAGTAGGCCTACTATCCACTTTCCCCACATTCTGCCAGACCGCCTTAGGGTCCTCTATCCCACTGATGGTGGAAGCTATAGGATCGGCTGTAGTGGCTTTAATAGAGCAGGAGTGGCCAAAAACTTTACATTTAGAACATTTCCGAGGAAGCCATTGGTATTCAACAGTCACTACCACTGTTCCCTTGGCTGTGAGAACACTAATAGTGGATGGAAGCTCATAATCAGCTCCAATTTCTATGCAGACCCTAGCAAAGGCAATTCTTTGTTGCCCGGCAGTAGCTACATCCACGTGAAGGGGTTTGCCTATTTTGCTTGCAATACGACTCAAACCTTCCTCTGTCCAGCACTCCAGCGGAAGTTTGTGAATTTTAACCCATACTGGAATAGTAGAGGGATGCTCAGTAGAAGGGGCAAGCATCCTCTCCCATTCCTTAAGAACCAGATATCTTCTTGAAAAAAAATAAGGACCTCCTTCAAGGACCTTGTTTTTGGAATCCTCATCTTGAAATTCAAAGAAAAAACAGGCCCCAAACTGTCTTATTTTAATAGGACCACAGTCCTTCCAAACCCTTCTAGCAGTGGAGCATAACAGAGGAAAATCCATTCTCCCATCTAAGAAATAGCCTATGAGACAAAGTCCCCAATTTTTATCATCCAAATGATATTCATCTAGTTCAACAGGAGCATCGAGGTCTTGTTGCAATTCAGGGTAGTGTTTCAATTTCATACCTGTAGATGGTCCTTGAGCTTTAAAGAGGGACCCCCAGTCTTTAACTTTGGGCTTAGGAGGGGGTACTGGAGGAGCAGGAGGATCAGGCTCTGGAGCATATGGATCAATTAATTCCCCACTAGCATCCAAGACCACTGGTTCATCCGAAGGAGCCTGCAGATCTTGCACATTGTGTAGTTGATTCTTCAATGCATTTAGATGGACCGTAACCCCAGTCTTCTGCATTTCCTCTTCAATTGAAAGAATCAAAGAGGAAACTCGTTCCTTGCTGATGAGACATTCCTTAGCCTTCTGAAAAACCTCTTGGAGATTTCGGCTAGGACTGATATTAGTAGGGCTGTGAGGTCCAAAAGCAGGAGAGGGAGATTTAGGGCATGTAGCTGACGAACTGGGTATGGAAGGGTTCGTAATAGGATGAACAAGGGTAGGTACCTGTGAGTAGGTGAAATCCCCTATCAGACTAGGGTTTGAACATTTGGGATGAGAAGAATCTGGTTCCACAGAGGGATCCGATCTTAGTTTCACTCCTTGAGGATAGACATTGGACTGGACGAGCTTGGGCTTAGGTGTATAATGGAGTGTCGCAGCATTCGGAGGTGTAACTTGTAACTCCGGATGCAGATCTGCAAATTTTTGGGGAGCGGCCATGGGAGAACCTGAAGCTCCCGAGATGGAGATTTGAACAGGGCTTACCCTGAGTTTTGGATTAGAAGTACCTAGTTGATTCTTTCGAACTTCATTAGAGTCAAGAGCCTTCAACCCTAACCCTTCGCCCGCCATAACCAGGGTTTCTCACAGGAATTGTGGGAATCGCCTAATTCGCCAGAGAGAGGTGCTGACGTCGCCACATCATTGATTATACTACTCATAGGTTGCGAAACAAGCAATTCATAACCAAGTGGTTCAAGTGGTTCAAGTGGTCTAGTCAACTTAGTAGCAAATCGAGTAGATACAAAAGAACGAGTAGATCCCGAATCCATAAGCACATATGCTAGGTGTCCACAGATTTGGAGTGTACCTGAAACCACGGAATTCGCATTCTGAGAGTCACCCGGAGTCAAAGCAAAGGCCCTGGCTTGTTGTATTTTCCCCTTACCGAACTTCACAGCTGAACCTTGCCCCGGATTGGTCATAGCTGCTGGTTTCATTGCTCCTGCCTTAGGTAATTTCGGGCAATCCCTCATGAAATGTCCCATGCCACCACAATTAAAAACATGCCCCCATATCCCTGTAACACTGGCCTCTATGGAACCTTCCACACTTTGGGCATAACGGAGCCCCACTATTGCTGCCACGACTTCCACTTCCACTCCATTGGTTCCTCCCTGACACGTTAGTATTCTGCTTCTTAAAAGAATTGTTTCCCCTTTTATCAACCGGCGGTAGATAGTTGGTACGCTTCATTTGTTGCCCTCCACCTTTACCATTCACCTTAGCCAACTCACTTTCTAACATTAAAGAAACATTTAGCACATCAGCATACGTTTGCAGCCTAAGCATCTTAACTTGCGGTCGAAGCTCATCGTTTAACCCTTCCACAAGGTTCCCTTGACTTTGCCGGTGTTCCACATGAGATTCATACCCTTGGCGCCGAGATTTCTGTAGTTGTTGTTATCGCTATGGAGGTCAGGCGGATCTTGAGCATATGAGTACTTCCCTTACTTGGGTGAGGTATTTGACACTTCATCACTTAGTTATGTTCTTCCGCAAAGCCCATGCTCATATCCTGGATGCCTCCCTTCCCTTTGGAATGGCTAGGCTAATGGGACGCGAGCATGGACTAATCACATTCCATACAGTGGAGCCTTTTAGGACTCACTACATGTTATTCACTTTTATGCATGCTTTTCACGTTATCCTGAAATTAAAAGAGGTTAAACGAATGTACAGCGCTACAATTATTGCATTTACCCCGGAAGGACAAAATGAAAAAGAAAAGAAAAGAAAAGTCATTTTCCCCCGGTGTTAGGGACACCCGCCGGGGTTTTTTTTTTTCATCCCGTACTCGACATAGGTGTAAATAAGCAAAATGCAGTAAACGTAGTAGACAATTGTTTTAATGTCATGCACAACCCCAAGGCTAGGATAATATCAAAAGCATGCGCACAATTGGATACCATGTTGCGGGTCCAAGAAGAGGCCCCATCGTATGAAATGTGAGTTAGCCCGTGCTCAAGTCCTATAAGTCTAGCTATCCCAAAGGAAAGAGCGACATCGCCTCACATGAGCACAGGCATGCTTTACCATCCATATCTAAGTGGTGATATATATGGAACAACCAACCCTCAACAATGGAAACAACAGTTGCAAAGCCACCCGAACCAAATGAGATAAGCCCCTTAGGCGATTTTGCAAGCAAATATACCCAAGGGAACCCTCTCATAGAACCCTTACCTTTGGACACATGCCTAGTATGCTACTCGCTCCAAACATCATAGTCTAGGCTCCCAAGACATCAGGCTTCCCTGTTTCCGGTGACTGTCCATATTGGTTACGAGATGAGGTCCAATCCAAAGTAAGAGTATCCCGAAGTGATATCAAATAGACAATGATAGGACTAAGGACAAGGTGGAATCCTAGTCAAGCTAAAGATCGTGATAGCCAAAGTCAGCCCCAACCTCCTAGACCCCGGAAAACCAAGGCCACCATTATGCATCCATCGGTGATCTCCGTCCTCGGACCACTTCGAACACACACAATCAACCACAAGGTGCAACTATCTCGTCCGTCATCCTCCACATACGGTAACATAAAAGTGCCCCCTTTAACAATTGAGACAACAAATGCAGAGAAATTCTCGGACCAAATGAGATAAAGCCTCTATGCAACATTAACAAGCAATAAAACCACGGGTACCCTCCCATGAACCCGTTGTTCGTCCCAAACACATGCCTAGTCCGCCACCCGCTCCAAACATCATAGTCCACGCTCCAAACTCATCGTCCCTCCATAGTTTCCGGCGGAGAAAATAGATCCATAAATGTGTCGTTCTTAACCCACTCAAGGACGAACCAACCGACCCTCAACTGTGGAAACAATAATAACAGAGAACCTCGAAACAAGTGTGATAAGCCTCGGCTGTTCGGCAAGCAATAAAACCCAAGGGAACGTCCCCGTAGAACCCCAATGAACACATGCTTACTACACCACTCACTCCTAACACCGTGATCCAAGATCCAACGTCAACATACATCCACGAATATTGGGTCAAAATCACCTAGTGATAGTGCAATTAATGATAAAATATGCCCATAAGGGCAACCCTCGAATGGCAATGATGATTGCAAAGGAACTTGGGGCCAAAGGTGGATGAAACCTCCGGACCATGCTATGGTAGATCAATGACAAGGGCCAGCCCCAAAACATCTCCGTCATGAGCTTCTACTAGAACATAGACAAACAAGTAAGCCCAAGGGAACCCTCCCAATAGAACCCCGTAATCCCAACACATGTCTAATCCGCTCAAAGCTCTCCCAAAGAAACTTTGACCACAGGAACTTGAACCATCAATCAAAGTTACTATGCCATCGGGCCCTCAAGTCGATCTCTACCAAACGCCGAAAATTCAGCCATAACCAAATTCCAGATACACCACCATAACCAAACAGGATAAAAAATAGAATCCGAGGCCCACTGTTATGGCTATAAATCCATAAATTCGGCCCTCAATGAGAACCATTTGAATTAGTAGATGTTATAAACTAATTGGATCACCAAATGAGTGCCAAGGCCCAACAAAATTAGGCCCACAAAAAAGGCCCCTCAGAATGTAATAAATTAACTTTGAGCCATATGTTGCAGCACCCAAACCAAAGTCTATACATCAGATTTTGGCCCACCAATAGGGGTACATGGTCCACCAAGATTAAGACCACGTGGACTTTTTAACCATCCCAAGATTCCAAAACCTTTGTGGTCCTCTAAATGCACAAGTAGAAGCCCAGCAAGAAAAGTATTGATTTCTCTCGTGTATAAGTACTGATGGTAGTGCTCAAAATATACTGTAGAGTGCACTACAGCAGTATATTTTTGTGTTATAAATCTGTTGGTCCTCTTCCCAACAAAAGCAATACGTACATGGTGGCCCTGCCCCAAAATGCATATACTGTTCGCATAAAAATGGGCCCCCCTTGTACCCGCTGGTGCTAACAGCTAGCACTAATCATGGAAATTTTTGTACCCGTTGGTGAGAACACCTGTAAAGGAAGTTGGAGCCATGTGCTCTCTAACAAACATGGCCCACTCTCACAGATTTGCAGCGTGAGTAACACCTCCTTCATCTTCTTCATTTTGTACCAATCAGCAGTATTAACAATTTCCAGAACAATTTCTAAAAATCATTAAGAGCAAGGATCGGAAATACCTCTCAGTTGGGTCCGTTCAGACCCAGCTCATAATCCTTTTTGTACTTGTTCCAAACTAGCTCCATTGCAGACGGTGAACTCAGATGAAATCTGGAACTGATGATGCGGAGTGCTGTCCTTCAATCGGTAGGTTTGTACCCATATTTGGACCACGAACTCCATGTTTGTTGCTGTGGCTCATCCCTGATGTCGGACCCCTTCAGACCATCTACCAAACGCACGGTTGATTCCACAAATCGGGCTGAAACGCAGGGGTAGGTAGAGTAGCTCCGTGATAATACCCCAGATCTGAAAATGCTCTCTCTAGTTTTGTTGATGGATTGTTAATCAGAAGTTGATGGCTGAGTCTCCATCTCCACACACGGATTCTGGGGTTGAAACATCCCCAAAACCCATCCGGACCTTCGAGAATGAATGGATTGTTGATGTTTGCCTTTCTCATACGAGAATGAATGGGATTTGTAGATTGCAAAGTGATGGTGGAACTGGATAGGCAGCCAACAAGAGGGTTGAAGCCGGATCTGAAAAAAAATTTGGGGTGGGGGAGTGCATTCTCTCTCTATTTCTAGAGAGAGAAGCTCTCAACCCCTCCTACAAGAGACTCATGTTATTCACTTTTATGCATGCTTTTCACGTTATCCTAGCCTTGCGGGTTGTGCACGACATTACGCTTACCACATTATTGCATTTTTGCTTATTTACACCTATGCTCGCGGGATGTGCCAGCACTACTCATTTTCCCACCCCGGCGGGTTGTGTTAGGGACCATGCACTTTTTTCTTTTTTTTCTTTTTCATTTTGTCCTCCCTGGGGTATGCCCCTTGTAGGCTGTATTCGCTTAACCTCTTTTAATTTCAAGCTTATTTACCCAAAAAAAAAAAAAAAAAAAAACCCTTCCACAAACCTTTGTGCTCTAAGAGCATCCGTGGCTACCTTGTGTGATGCAAACTGACTCAAGTCTGTAAACTTTTTATCATATCCTGCAACCAATGAACAGTTACGGTGCCTCAACTCACTGAACTCGCTAGCTTTACCATCACGAATTGTCTGTGGGTAGTACTTCTCATGGAACACCTCTAAAAATCGAGTCCAAGTCATGTTCGGCTCTCTCCCCCTTTGCTGAACCCACCATCTATGAGCCTCTCCTTCCAGACTATAAGTAGCAAGTACCACTTTATGCGCCTCCGAACACTGAGCCAGGTTCACTACAACGAAGATTTTCTCCATACCCAATTCCCAGTCATCAGCCTTTGACGGATCAATCCCTCCTACAAACACTGGAGGCTTCATTTTCTGAAAGTCTTTGATGCTCATACCCCCATCCCTGTGCGGTTCATGAATCGGCGGTGGTTGGTTATTCCTTGCCTGTTGGTTCATCACACCTATCAAGCCCTCGAGTACCCGTTCAATTCTTTCCATCCTGTCCACTGGAGGCTCTGGAGGTTGTTCTTCCTCCGGCACATTGTCAATAGGCTCCATGTACTATTATCAAAATAAAAATGACATATGCCAACATTATCACAAGCATGTAAATTATGCATACCCAGTCATGTAATATAACACAAAAATGCACAACACACACATGTGAAATAAATCACATAGCAGGCATATCTCATCTACCCTATAGCTCTGAGGATACGTGTGTGTATGGTCATTGATGAATGTGTAACTAATTTCTAGTTCATTGCTCTGGGACCACCAAACTCTGTCACGCCCCGGACCCGTCCCCTGAAGGTCATAAGCGTAACAAAGCGCCGGTGACACCGTCACCAAGGCCAAACATAAACAAAAATCATCCAAAAGTGATGATTAGGAAGGGACACAAAACTAGCAGCGGAAATATATCATGTATTATACATCCAAAACGGGTCACAAGTACCAACTTACAGTATTCAACAGAGCTTGTGCTTAATAATTACAAGATACAACCCATACCAAATATTTACAAGTGGATAGTTCCCAAAAACGTGCTCTTTTTTTTTTTTTTTTTGGGTAAATAAGCTTGAAAATAAAAGAGGCTAAGCGGATATACAGCCTACAAGGGGCATACCCCAGGGAGGACAAAGCAAAAAAGAAAGAAAGAAAGAAAAACAAAAAACTAAGGCAGGCAAGCCTAAGAAGAGGGGAATGCCAAATGGCTACATGGGAATGCCAAATGGCTACTGAAAAGGAGTACTACAACATGGGACAACCCCCCAATGAGTAAAAAGAGGCAGAAAACAACTAGAGTTCAAAACACTTCAGACTCTTGAACTTGAGAACCTTGGCCTTAAAGGTTGGATCTTGAAGGACTTCCATAGAACTTAAAAGTTGCAACAGCAACTGATGCAAACTGGATCTGCATCAAACAATAACATCTATAGAAAAGCATTAGAGTAGGACTGTGATGAGGGAGGAAGCCCCCTCCCAGAAAGGGATCAAACAGCGCCAGGGACAACCCCCCATGGCTAGGACTGACCAGGCCATTAACAACCAAAGTATGGATAAAATTGAGCAGCATTTCTGCTGAAAACAGACAAGCCCACAGATCAAACACAAATCTACAAGCAATAGCAGCTCCTCTACTGGAAATACAGCAACATTAGCAGAGTAGTAATGAAGTGAAGATATGCTAAGGGCAGCAGCAACACAACATAACAACATAGAAATGAGGCAGCAGCAGCAAAAGAGCAGCAGTAAGAAACATTAGCAGATAGTTAGGCTACCAATGATAACAAGATGCTGAATGCAACAACCCTTGCATCAACCAAATTGCATCAATATTGCAACAACTCTTGCAATATATAACAGAAAATGCAGTAAGGGACAGCATATGAATTATCCACATGAATCTCCAAATGCTAATTATAATGATGCATAGAAGGCTATTCAAAGATGGTAGAGTAAAGAGAAGAACTTCCCTTTAATGATTAGATTTGGAAGAAGACCTTTGCCTGGCAAGTTTTTTAGCCTTCTTTAATTGTTTTTTTGATCTTCCGGACGTTGGCGAATCGCTTGAGAAGCACTCAAAGGGTTTGGTGACTGGGGTAGAAGGACTTTCATAGTCTGCTTCTTCTTCAAAATTGGTATCCCCGGTATTTTCTGGGAATGGGAACTTATCAGGAGGTATAGCATTATCCAGTAGGTGATAATCCTTGCCTTGACTAACTTCATCAGTAGGGGTGACCTTCTCCAACACATGAAAAGAGTTGGATTGAAGCTCATGCAACATAGAGGAAACCATTTTGGATTGAGGATCACAGTTAAGACTAGAAACCTCAGTAGTCCTGGATGTAGAAACGGATGGACTATCAATATGTGCATTAGGGACAGTTTGGACATGAGTTGGTGCTGAGTACTTTTGTTGGAGAACTTGGGCTGCACTCATGTTAATAGGGGTTAGAGTGGATCTAATGGGGGTCACTGAGATTGAATGAGGGGGTAAAATGGAAGGTTTGGGGGGTAAAATGGAAGGTTTGGGGGGTAAAATGGAAGGTTTGGGGGCATTGGCATTCTGAGCCAAAATTAAGTTTTCTTCAACAGTGCCCCTAGCTTGTGCCCCGGATGAAGTAATAGCATGTGCCAATTTTGACCCTCCTACCTTAACTTGTTGCCATTCAGTGGGAAGGGTTGTCTGGGGAACTGGTGGAGGAGGTTTGGCACAAAGAGGATGCCCAAATACCTTGCATTTGTCACATAATGGAGGGAGCACTTGATAAACAATGGGAACAATCACTTCATGCCCTCCAACTGTCACAGAGACTTCAGCAGGGAGATCAATCTCAGCGTCTAATTCAATACAGACCCTAGCATGAGATGTTCTGGATTTCTTGGCTGTGGCTTGGTCCACATGAATTGGTCTGCCAATTGTACTAGCTATGCGGCTAATACAATCTTTGTTCCATAGTTCCCACGGTAGGTCTAAGAGCTTGACCCAGGTGAAAATTTTGGATGGATGCTCCTTCTTGGGTTTCATCATGCGATGCCAGTTTTTTAGAACCAGGTATTTACGTGAGAAAAACCAGGGGCCTCCTTCGAGAACAGCCTGCTTGGCTACCTCATCACGAAATTGAAAAAGTATAAAACCAGAGGCATCAACTTTCACTGAAATCAGTTTGTCTTTCCAGATGTTACGAGCTGTTGAAAGAAGGAGAGGAAAGGGCATCTTACCGTCAAGGAAGTAGCCCACTAGATAGTTGCCCCAGGTATCTAGCTCCGTTAGGTCTTCATCAATATCAACAGCGGCCTCTTTACCACGATGGAGATCCGGGAAATACACAAGTTCCATATCCAGAGCTGGACCTTGGGATTGAAGAATAGAAGCCCAGTTCTTGCTATTTCCTTTGCTGGTCCCAGAGTAAGGTTTTGAAGAACCAGTTTGAAATGCAGTCCCATGGGCATTGTAGAGGGTTGTAGGATCAGGTTTAAGAGAGTTAAGGCTTCCTTGAGAAAGTTTACTGACGATTGAGTCGAAATCCACTGGCACCGTAGAAGTCTTCACTTCGTCTTCAATGGCTGCAATAAGCTGTGAGATGCGATCCTCTTTTTCCACCTTCAGTGTCTCACTCTGAAACACTTGCTGAAGATGACGAGCAGAACCTGAGGCCGGGGATTTGGGGCTATGAGCTCCAAAATTCCCGTTAGGGTTGTTTCCTGTTGGATTTGAAGGTTGGGAAATGGGGGAAGAGTTGGGAAGTTGTTGCGTCCTCGTCGAGGGAGACCCCTTTTGCGGTGGAAGGGCTCCAGATGAATCATGGGAGTTTGGTAGGTGGAGATTACGATCGCCCACCTCAGTACGATTCTGCAAATCTGGGAAAGCTGATCCTAGACTGGGGTAATTTGATGGAGTGAGTTTAGGTGGTTCACTGTTGTTCGAACTAGGGTTTGAGGCTTCTGGATGATTGAGACCAAGATTGGGGATCTGAAAAGTAATTGATCCTTTCGCCCTTTGTTGTTTCCTGCGAATTTCATGAGAGTCAATGGCTTTAACTCCCAATTCATCCTTGATTGAGCTGGGAATGTCGGCCATGGCTGGAGATGAACTATCCTAGAGATTTTTGTCTTTGTCCTCCCTGGGGTATGCCCCTTGTAGGCTGTATATTCTTTTGCCTCTTTTTTAATTTCAAGCTTGGTTTACCGGAAAAAAAAAAAAAAACTATCCTAGAGAGAAGGTGGAGCTCCTCTCTCTAGGGGACTGAGTTCCCAAAAACGTGCTCGCAAGGCCCACAGTTACACTAGTACAACAAAACGAAGACTAGAGCAAATTCATATCAACAAAAGTTTTCTACCACCAAGCACGCTCACAAAAAGGTACTATGAACACACCCGACTACTCCTCGTCGCCTGAAAGGTGGGAAAAACGTCATAAGCTAAAGCTCGTATGAGAAATCAATACATAGTTCACACGCTTTCCATGGATATATTTTAGAAAAACACATTAATTAGGCAAAGCACAAATTCATATCCAAAAAGATACACATCTTTCCAAATCCAATTATAGAGTGCAAGTGCTGTTGCACCCTGTTTGTGTTTGTGTACTTGTGGATTGTGTACTGCATCCTTTATGCTGTTGCACCGAGTCTTGCTTGATTGTTCATGCTCTGTGGAGTTGTATGATCAGAATTGGTTAAATTTTGGAACTTATGATATTGTGGACTGCCATTATCTGGGCAGAGCTGATATAGTTCATTTTGATTTCACCTAGCCTTGGGGGGTTGTCCCTAGGCTCGTTTGATCCCCTTCGGGAGGGGGCGTCCTCCCATTTAGGTGCTCCAAGCATATCTGTTACTGTTGCTGCACTAAGATGGAGCATCCCATATTGCTACTACCTCTCACTTCTGCTGCAAGCTTAAGCTGTACATACCCATGCAGTCGATCGTCCCACCGTTTGGTCGAATCCTCTTTATTCTTTGTGGTGAACACTATAGCTGCTGCACCATATAACTGCTGTGGCAATTTTGCTGCCTCTTCTCTTCCTCTTTCTTTTCCTTTTTTTCTTTCAGTTGCTGCTCCTGTTTTCGCAGTGGCTGGCACCTTGAGGGTGCTCCAAGTACGAACGGGTCATGGCGAAATTTTCTAAGGCCCAAGTGGTTTGCAGTGAGGCTACCAAGTCCCTAGCTGCCGTCAACAACAAGTCCCCTTTGTTATTCCATATTCAGACAAATGGTGAACCATGTCTATTTTCTAACAGCCCAATTGCTGCTCGTACAATGCTGGTAGGATCTCCAAGTCCAACCTAATTATCAGAGAACTCAAGTGATTAGTCTTCGTGCTTGATTTTGATATATGTTTCTTTTCCATCTCTTTAGAAGGGTAGGAAACATGTATTTATTATTCCTTAGTTTTGTACTGCCTTTGGCATTGGTTTGTTTCCTTTTTTCTTTTTCTTTTCTCTTCTTTTCCTCCTGGGGTATGCCCCTTGTAGGCTGTATATCCGGTTAGTCTCCTTTTATTTTCAAGCTTATTTACCCAAAAAAAAAAATGCACAACCCAGTAACAAATCAAATCGTACCACCAGGCGTCCCCGGTGTGGATAGCTTAGACGTCTATGCATACCCCGTACCAAACACATCAACCTTGCTAGCCTTTTAGCACTGTCCCCTAGCAAGCTGGGACGTCAGGGATGCCATTAATAGATACAAAATATAGCCACCTTTCGTTTAATATCCATGGAGTACAATTCATTTAACAAAACAAGTGAAATAATGGAGCATTTACATTTAAGTACAAAATTGCGTTGTAAACCATGTAAATCCATTTTACATGGTTTACAACGCAATTTTGTGAGTGGGTGAGTGTTTATGATAATCCCTCATGACCTATCTCGTGCTGCAACACAATCTACAAATGCATTGCAAAAATCCTTTCACGAAGAATTCAAATTGCACTTCCTCATCTCATAGATCATGTGCAATCAGGATTTGTCAAAGGCAGGAGGATTGCTGACAACATTTTTCTCACTCAAGAAATCATGAGGGATTATCATAAACACTCACCCACTCCCAAATGTGCATTGAAAGTGGATATAATGAAAGCCTATGATAATGTTAGATGGGAATTCTTGTGGGATATACTATCCTCCATGAACTTTCATCCTATCATGATCAATTGGATCAAGGCGTGTGTTTCCACTGCAAATTATTCCTTGAATTTTAATGGTGAATCTATTGGCAAGATCAAGGGCCAAAAAGGTTTGAGGCAAGGGGATCCATTGTCCTCCTATCTTTTTGTCATTGTAATGGAAATCCTCACCCAACTACTCAAAGAACAATCACTCAATTCCAACTTTCATTACCATTGGAGATGTGACAAAACCAAAATCATCAATCTCTGTTTTGCTGATGATCTCATGATTTTCTGTAAAGGTGAGATGAGCTCCATTCAATGCATTCAAAATGCACTTAATGAGTTTACCTCTCTTTCTGGTTTGACTCCTAGTCCTAGTAAGAGTAATGCTTTCTTCTCGGGAGTCTCAAATTCAGTCAAAAACTTAATTCTCCAAACCCTTGGGTTCAATGAAGGGACTCTTCCAGTCAAGTACTTGGGAGTCCCTCTCATCTCCACTAAGCTAAAATACACTGATTGTAAAATTCTAATTGATAGAATCACAAGTCGTACCAAGTCTTGGGCGAATAAGTACCTTTCTTATGCAGGTAGAGTCCAGTTAGTTAAATCTGTATTGTTTTCAATGCAAACTTACTGGTCCTCTATATTCATACTACCTAAAAAGGTTCTTAAAGAGGTTGAATCAATTCTCAGAGCATTTTTCTGGACTGGTCCTGATCTTAAACACACTGGTGCCAAGGTTTCTTGGGAAAATTTGTGCTCTCCAAAGAAGGAAGGAGGCCTTGGATTTAAATCCCTCCAGGTATGGAATAAGGCTGCCATGGCTAGACATATCTGGTTCCTCATCTCTGGTGGCGAGCAATCAATGTGGTGTCAATGGGTGAAGTCATACTTACTCAAAGGTAAGAGCTTTTGGAATATAAAAACTCCAAGTAGCCCTTCTTGGACATGGAGGAAATTGCTTCAATTGCGTCCTATCATCCAACCATACATTATCTATCAAATTGGGGATGGGAATTCCACGTCACTGTGGTATGACAATTGGCATCCATTGGGTCCACTGGTTGAGAGATTTGGCCATCGTATCATTTATGATTCTGGTTTATCTGATGTTACCAGAGTTTCTGTTATCTTGCATAGGTCTAATCAATGGAATTTCCCTGTCACTCAAACCTTGGAATTAAATGAGATCAGGGCTACCCTTCCAGTAATCACTCACCCTTCCCCTTCACAGGATACCTGTAGATGGACCCTTAGTAATAATGGTTTATTTACTGTATCCTCTCTCTGGGAGCAACTCAGAACCCATTTTCCTAATGTTGAATGGTGCCATACTGTTTGGTTTCCCTCCCACATTCCCAAGTGCAGCTTGATTAGCTGGCTTGCCATACAAAATAGGCTTTCCACGGAGGATAGGTTAGTTCTATTTGGCATTAAGGACATTTCTTGCTGTAGCTTCTGTCCTGGGGAGGAGGATCACAACCATCTCTTCTTCAACTGTCCTTTTACTCAAGAAGTTTGGGATAAGGTCTTAAGTTTATCCCATCTCACATGGCAGCCCCAACCACTCCACGACTTAGTCTCTCTTATTTCGGGTTATAGAGGAAGAGGTCTAAAGAGCACCATAATCAAACTATCCTTCACTGTCACACTCTATCACATCTGGATTGAAAGGAATTCCAGGAAATTCCAGAGTATCCAGCAATCAATTCTATTTGTTGTGAATAAAATCCGTACTGACATTAGGTGCAGGTTATTGTCGCTTAACAAAATTCCAAAGGGCCCTATATACTTGTGTGAAGCGTGGCATATTAACTCTGAACCCAACTAGTATGCATGATGATTTACTTTTCTATCACTATGTTCATGGCACTAATTAACCTTCAGTGGCAGGTTGTCCAAGCTAACTCAGACATCTGAAGACAAATAAGTGGCTGAATTGTTGAATTGTGCTTATAGCCCAATTGGGTAGATTGTGGTGCAGGTCCATAACATTGCAATTGCTTAGGCTGGCCAGCTTAAGGGAATCAGTATGGTTTTTCTAGAAAGGAAGAAAATAGATGCAGCTGGCAGTTTGTGGCCTTCAGTTGCTGGCAGTTTGTTACTGCTACAGGAGCTCATTTTACCTTGCAACCATGCCCAAATTCCTGAATTCCAATGCATCAAGTGGTTGTACTTCACCTTGGTTAAGCCTAGCCTTGGGGGGATGTCCCTTGGCACGTTTGATCCCCTTCTGGGAGGGGGCTTCCTCCCATTGTGGTACTGTTGTACCATTTTCATGGACCTATCGCTGGGGGGTTGTCCCAGTGTAACATAGGACCTTCTGCTCATCCTTTCCAAGGTTCTACTCCAATTTTCATGTTCAAGCTTCAAGTCTCAAATTCAAGACTCATGTTCAAGGTTCAAGCTTCAAACCCCAAGATTTATGTCCAAGCAGCCCAAGTCTCACGTTCAAGTTTCAAGGTTCAAGCCTCAAGTCTCATGCTCAAGGTTCAAGCTTCAAGTCTCATGTTCAAGGTTCAAACGTCAAGCCCCAAGTCCTATGTTCAAGCAGCCCCAAGTCATATTTGTAGTTCCAAGTCATGCATGTTGCTATACTCAAGCTTCAATGCCAAGCCTCAACGTCAAGCCTCAACGTCGATCATTTAGATTCATTTTGAGTGTTTCTCTTCCATCTCCCTTGATGGCCTAGAAACACTTTTATTATATTTTACATATTGTTGCGATATATCCCCTACTTTTAGGGTCCCCATGTTGCCAAGTCTGGCCTCCCCATTTTTTTTCCGGTTCACTTTTGTTTTTTTCTTTCTTTTGTCCTCCTGGGGTATACCCCTTGTAGGCTGTATATCCGGTTAGCCTTTTTTCTATTTCAAGCTTTTTTACCCAAAAAAAAAAACCATGTAAATTATGTATCGGTTACTCACGTCGATCCTCGTGCAAACCCGAACGTCCTATATTAATTAAAATAATAAAAACGTGATTAGGAGATGTCCTTCAAGTAATCACAAACTCTAAATGAACCTCTTAAATGTCCTAAGTATCCCTAAAAATGTTGTGGGACCAAATATAAAGTTGGGTCAATTCCTAGGGACACAAAAATACCGTATCCTTCCAACTCCTGGATACCAAACCCAAACCAACACAAAACACACATCCTAAGCTTCGTATCGACACGTCATATGTAAAAAATGGAGTTCAAATGAGCCTTGTACACCAATTCAAAGAAAGCTAGTTCATTCAAGACAACCAGAATTTCAGAAACTGCACCCATCCAAACTTCAATGCAAAAACTGATTTTGTGTGATCAAATTCAAGGTACCATTCTTACATGAATAGAAAGATACACGAGTCTAGTTTCAGAAAATTAAACGGTGTGCGATTTCGATACCCGTAGCAAAAGTTATGATTGTTCTACCAAGATGGGTTACTGCAGCCTGCAGAAAGAATATACAGCCTACAAGGGGCATACCCCATTTGATGCTGCACTTGATATTGCTGCCACACTTGTCATTGCTGATGTTCATGTTATTATCTGCTGTCTTCTGCTGATGAAGTAATCTTCCATGTTCAGTGGCTAGCATACTGCTGCTGCTGTTATTCAGTTGTTCTACCACTGCATTCTGCTGCTACATTCTGCCTCTACCTCTTTCTTTTCTTTTCTCTTTTCAGCTGCTGCTGTTGTTTAAGCAGTGGCTGGCACCTTGAGGGTGCTCCAATTGCGAATGGGTCATGGCGAAATTTTTTCAAGAATTTCTTCCCAATGCATAATCTGCTGCTGCTGCTGGCATAATCTGCTAACTCTTCAATGCATGCTCATTAGTTGGCCAAGTTCCATGTTCAAGATCAATGGCTGATCATATCATCTTCCATGTACAAGTTATTACAAGCCTCCAGATTGGCATCTCCCATGATCAAGTGATTCCAAGTTATTTCAAGATCATAATTGTGATTAAAGTCTACTTCAAATTGGCTATTGGATCTAACCCTTAAGCCTAGTGCTAAGCCCTTGGTCCCCTACTGTGGGCTGTTTGTTTGGAATTTTGTTCCGCTTGTATGGTGTTTCTGCCTCTCTTTTTGATAGGAGTGTATCACCCCGTAGTTAGTTTTTTCTCCATTGCTGTACGCTGCCTTATGGCCATCTTTTTTGCATCTTTTCTTTTCTTCTTTTCCTTTTTGTCCTCCCTGGGGTATGCCCCTTGTAGGCTGTATATTCTGTTGCCTTCTTTTTTATTTCAAGCTTATTTACCCAAAAAAAAAAAAAAACAAAGAAAAAGGAAATACCACAACATCGAAGAGATGTTTCTCTCCCATCTAACAGAGGAGAGAGAAACACCTCACAAAATGAGGATAGAGTAGCACTACAATTTAGGACTTTAAGCTAGAAACATAATCAAGAAACATGAACATAAAACAATAAGCTAGAACATGATAAATGGAGCTTGACCAATACATAGAAGGACTTTGAAATAGCTTGAACCTTAGTGTCCTTGACCAAATGAGACTTGAAGTAACTTGACCTTATTTCTAGGCCTTGAACTTTGGACAGAAGGACCTTGAACTTCTGCTGCTGTAGGAACAATGGAACAAGCTGCTGCTACAACTGCTGCATGGGGCTTTTTTTTTTTTGGGTAAAATAGCTTGAAATGAAAAAGAGGCAAAAGAATATACAGCCTACAAGGGGCATACCCCAGGGAGGACAAAAAAAGAAGAAAAAATGACAAGAAAATTGCGAGAAATGTAAGGAAATGGGGAGGCCAAACTTGGCAACATGGGGGATCTAACAGTAGGGGAAATCTTCTCAAGAAGATATAATGAAAATAATAAGAGTGTTTCTAAGCCATCTAGGGAGATGGATGAGAAACACCCAAATGATCTTGATGATTGACAATGGAGCTTGACATTGAGGCAAGAAGCTTGTACTTGGACATGGACTGGATGAACTTAAAACATGAAGCTTGAAGCTCAGACATGGGAAGAAAATTTTGAAAATTTCGCCATGACCCGTTCGTAATTGGAGCACCCTCAAGGTGCCAGCCACTGCTGCTAACTGCAGCACAGAACTGGGAGAACCCAAAGCTGCTGCTGCACTTGAGCAAGCAACTTGCTTAGAGATCTTGTACCAAATGTGACTTGAACTTGCATGCTGCAGCATGTACTGCTGCTGCACAATAACTTGGTGCTTGTTCTTGACCTGCATTTGAGCCAAGCTGCTGCTGCGTACTGCTGCTGCACACAGCTGCAAACTTGGCCATATTGAACCAAATGTTTTGGGTTGCTGGAGCATAGTCATGATGCTTGAGGTATGGGTTGCTGGAGCAACTGCTGCTGCACACTGCTGCACACTTTTTTTTGGGTAAATAAGCTTGAAAATAAAACGAGGCTAAGCGAATATACAGCCTACAAGGGGCATACCCCAGGAGGACAAAAGAAAGAGAAAGGGAAAAGGAAAAGAAAAGAAGAAAAAGGAAATGAACCAACACAACCCGTTGGGGAGGACCTAAAGGATGTTTCCCTCCCATCTAACAGAGGAGAGGGAAACACCACACAAAATAGAGTTTAACCTACATTTAAAGTATTACAACAAAACAACAACTGAATTAATTCAAATCACTCCACTTGATTCTTGAACATGAGGATGGTGGTGGCTGGATCTAATGCAAACTGCTGGAACCTGGACATGACTGAGTAGACCTCTTGTTGCAGCCACCAATCAAAGGAACTTGGACTTGAAGGCAGCAAGGGACTTGGGATGGGCATGCAGCATCTGCATGCAGCAACTGCAAACTGCTGCTGCATTCTGCAGCAACAATCTGCTGCTGTTGTGTTGCTGCAGCAATCTACTGCTGCAGCAATCTGCTGCTGCTGTGCTACTGTGCCACTGCTGGAAAATTTAGGTCTAAATCCAAGGGACAACCCCCCAAGGATAGGTCTAAATCTTGTAAATTTAACCAATTGAGAACTTTAACAGATATTAACCATCAGTATACAGTGATACAATGATACAATGTTCGAAAAAATTTCAAAAATTTCGCCATGACCCGTTCGTAATTGGAGCACCCTCAAGGTGCCAGCCACTGCTTATACAACAGCAGCAGCTGAAAAAAGAAAAGAAAGAGGAAGAGGTAGAGGTAGAACTTCCAACATCAGTACAAGGCAGCAGGTAGCAGCAGCATAACAGTTTATAAATAAATGGATAGCATGACAGAATATCTCAGCTCTGCATCTAAACAAGGAACAAGGGTCACAAACTGAGCTGAGCATGGAACTTACACTGCAGATTTATAAATAAGTGAAGCCTAATTTTGTGTCTCGCTCTTCAACTCCCTCAAAACCTCACATCTCCTATGCCTCTCTCTAAGGATCCTGACCCCCTCAAAATCCTCACCAGATTATGATTCTCCAACTATATAAGACACTCCACTCAAAAGGAATGTCAGAGGCACAAACACACATCTCACTAGGACACTCAATTATAAGTGGATTCTCTCATAACACAATTCCCAGAAGTTTGACCTGCAACCAAAGAGATCCCAAGTGGGGTTAGTAGTAAGTGTAGCATTGAGCTCCTAAAGTAAGACCTGCAAACAGATGACCCAACTGGGTATTTAGTAAAATGGTTCAAATCTCCCACCAAGCTGTAGGACCCTGTCCAAAGAATCAGGCATTAGCACAAGGAAGTAATGATAGAATAGGTAGTGAGCATAATATAAGACATACATGAGTTATGAGATACCATGGACAATTATTGGGAATTGTCAAGGATACTCCATGATTCAATTAGGTCCAATGAACCCACTGGGATTTTGGATAGGGAAAACAGTCTATTCCTAATGTCACTACAAATTCTGGACACAACATAATGTACAGGATGTTGAACATTCTGGAACTTCCTAGTGTTTCTCTCAATCCACAGATGATAGACAGTAACAGTGAAGGACAGCTTGGCAAGAATGCACCTCAAGCCTTTCCCTTTGAAGGAGCAGATGTGAGATACCCAATTAGCAAGAGAATGTGCTTGCCATCTGAATTGAGACTTAAGGGACACTGCATCCCACACTTGCTTAGAGAATGGACAGTTAAAAAAGAGATGATCATGGTTCTCATCTTCAGAACAGAAGCTACAGCATGGTGTATCAATTACCCCAAACGTAACCAATCTATCACCAGTGGACAATCTGTTCTGAATAGCAATCCAACTTATAAGGCTACACTTTGGGATATAGGCTGAGAACCAAAGAATGTGGTGCCATTCAACAGTGGGGAAATGTGTCCTAAGTTGATCCCACATAGATGATATAGTGAATATACCATTTTGATTGAGAGTCCACACACTGCTGCACACTGCTCACTGCTGCAAACTGTAAGCTGCTGCTGCTGCACAGAGCTGCTTCTACCTTGGTCTTTGGGCTGCTGCTGCTGCTGTACAGAGCTGCTTCTACCTTGGTCTTTGGGCTGCTGCTGCTACCTTGGACTGCTGCTGCCACAACTGCAGGACTGAACTGCAGCCACTAAGGACTGCAGAAGCTGGAGCTATAGCAAAATGGAGCTCAACTGTCCATTCACCAAACAAGTTTGGGAAGCTGTGTCTCTTAAGTCTAATCTCATTTGGCAACAACCACAAACTCTTTCTAACTTAGTCCCCCAAATATCCAAGTTTAAAGGGAAAGGTTTGAGGAGCATTCTTGCCAAACTTTCCTTTACTGTTACTCTCTACCACGTCTGGATGGAGAGGAACACTAGGAAGTTTCAAAATTTGCAGTATTCTGTAACTGTGGTGGCCAGGATCTGTAATGACATTAGGAGCAAATTGATGTCCCTCCCTAAAATCCCTGGTGGCTCACATAGGTTACTGGAATCATGGAGCATCCCTAATACTTCTATTTGATTGAAGCATGGCATCTAAGAAACTTTGTGATTTCACTGATCTTTGTATATTGCTTATTGATCATTTTCGTGGGTGCAGGATCCAGAGGCTCAACATATGCTCAATAATCCAACTAAACTATTCGGAAACTAACCTCCCAATTGGGAATTTGTCTGCAGGTGGTGGTGGTTTGGCATGTTCCTATTGCTTGATTATAATTGCACAGTGAGAGGCCTTAAGCCAAGAGCTTCAGGATTATTTTCTTACTAACATCCCATTTGGGAAATCTGAGTGCAGGTTTACATGCTCCATGCACTTCATTGTTGGTTCGCATGATGGGAGAGACCAACTTATAGTGTGTGTTCCAGTGAGATGAGTATCTTGGACCTCTGACTTTCTTTTTGAGTGGAGAGTACTAGTAGTTGGTCTCTCCCATCATGCAACTCAACAAAGGGATCTGAGAAATCAGAACCCTAATCTCGCACCACCACATAAACTCAAAAAGGGGATCTGAAGCTGCTGAACTGATTCAGAGGCGTTTCAATCTCTTTTCTATTTCGTTCATTATCTACCTCTATTTCGATCATAGACATGGCGAGTCAAAGCATCCCAAAAAGGGGATCTGAGAACCACAACAACTCAATGGCATGTCAATCTCATCTACTTGGTTCGATCAACAACTTCATCAACATCTCGTCGGCACTGGTTGCTGACCATCCGTCGTCGGCGTCGGGGTTGGAGCGTGGTGGACTAGTGAATAGCGACGGTGAAGAAGACTAGACCTTCATCCAAAAGGGGATCTGAGGAACGTCATCCACAAAGGGGTCAGGTTGTTATCTGAGTTTCTCGACTCACTCCCCCAAAAACCAGCGAGGGGTGTTCATTGAGGAGGTTTCTACGGTCGGAGACTCTCGACCATGGATTTCTGGGTTTGAAACTTTGTTTCAACAACTCCCATCTACCACAGCGACTGCAAAGGCTTGTAGGCCTGATGATCCTATCGGTTCTGGATTTCAGATCCCTTGACAGCTACAATCGGTGGAGTATGGACTCAAACAAGGGAGTTCAGTCCAATTCAAACAACCTTTTGGTCATTTCGAAATTATTTGTTGCCGACCTACTTAGGTGGGTAATTATAATTGTAATTTTAAAGGTCCAAGTAGGACAGGTATCAATTGGCACTTGTGCCTATTAAATTTTTGTCCATTTATCCATATCCTAGCGGGTTGCGCTAGGGCCCCCAAATTGCCCACCCCGGCGGGTTGTGTCGGGGAGTACGCATTTTTTTTTCTTTCTTTTCTTTATTTTTATTTTGTCCTCCCTGGGGTATGCCCCTTGTAGGCTGTACATTCGCTTAACCCCTTTTAATTTCAAGCTGAATTATCCAAAAAAAAAAAACAGTAACAGGAGTGGACTATAGCAGCAGATAAGAAGTCCAATGGATCAAGAGGTCCAATGTGCTAATGTCTGCTGAGTACTGCTGATTCTACTTCTATCTCTTCCTCTTTCTTTCCTTTTCAGCCACTGCTGTTGTTTATGCAGTGGCTGGCACCTTGAGGGTGCTCCATTTACGAACGGGTCATGGCAAATTTTTAAAAAAAAAACATATTTGACTTCTCCATGGGGGGTTGTCCCCATAATCATTTGGCCTAGCCTTGGGGGGTTGTCCCTTGGCATGTTTGATCCCCTTGGGGAGGGGGCGTCCTCCCAATTTGAGCTGATTTGAGAAACCATGTTTGCTTAGAGCATATGAACTGCCATATCTGCGTTGAAGTCCAACTACTAGTGATGTATCCCATCTCCAGTGGTTCTCTCTCTTACTACCTTTTGTAACTCCTTCTGTGGAGTGGATCCATGCCTCAAGACAATTCAAGTCCCAGTTGTTCAAGAACTATATGGTTCAAGCCACTCAAGGTCCTTCTATGTTTGTTCAAGTTATCATGTCCTAATTTCTTGTTTTTTGTTCATGTTTACAGTTTCATGTCCTAAATTGTAATGCTACTCTATCCTCTTTTTGTGAGGTGTTTCTCTCTCCTCTGTTAGTTGGGAGAGAAGCATCTCTTCAATTGTTGTATTTCCCTTTTCTTTGTTTTTTGTTTTTGTCCTCCCTGGGGTATGCCCCTTGTAGGCTGTTTTCTTTTTGCCCCTTTTATTTTCAAGCTTATTTACCCAAAAAAAAAAAGAAGTAAGTTGAATTCAAAATACTCTCCCCAACATATAGCAGTAAGTACAGTAGCAGCGTTCAGACAGAACAAGAGTGCAGCAGGAGCGTGGGAGTGTATTTTGGTCAACAAGTAATGGTTTAATAAGGTTAGAATATGTAAGACTTTCTTGAGTGGACCTAGCTATGTGGCTCACACTTCAACACCCTCGAGCACTCACAACTTCCATATCCCTCTTCTAAAGTTCCAAACTCCCTCAGCAACTCACAGGATTATCTCCAACTACTAGTACTCTCTTGTTTGAGTTTCTTGTTTGCATACGATAATAATCCTGATGATCCCACCGACTGAACTCTCTTGTTTGCATACGCTAATAATCCTGATGATCCCACCGACTGAACTCCCTTGTTTGAGTTTCTCGATCATGTGCGAGGATTCTCATTGGAGAGCTGAAAAATTCTAAATTTTTAGAACTCTCATATACCTAATTTATCTTAGATTCCTGACTTAATCATTAAAAAAATGAAATCTTAGATTTGGGTCGAATCCACGATTTCAACTCCATCTTGTTAAGGTCATCCAGAAATGAGAAGCAAGGGGTTGGCAAAGTGGTCTTAGAACTCAGGTTCGATTCTCCTTGCTAGCAAACTCTTGGGGCCACTGGAGATTACGTCTCTATCGCGAAGAAGAAGAGCCAATGTCTCAATCGCGTCCTGGTTTGGCAAAAAAGTACTACCTCGCCATCTGCTTCCTTGGCTTAAAACTTTACCTTACCTCACATACTTACGTTCCCTTTCCAAAACAGATCAATCCACCAGGTACTACCTCAAGTTGTTTGACTAGTTTTCAGCTTATTTTCACTGTGAAGTGCACTCCATACAAGATGACTATGATTTTTTTACCACTTTTGTTTACGGGGGCCAATGATCACAATGAAAGACTTGAACTCTGGAATGACCTGTGCAAATTGAAAAATAACGATCCTTGGGTTATTCTAGGAGATTTTAATGCAATTAGGGACCCTCGTGAAAAAGTGGGGGGTGTAAATCACTGGCCTCCCCACATGGATGACCTTAATAAATGCATTTACACATGTGAGATTGATACCACATTTGCATCGTATCGTGGAGTTTTTTTGGATAATTCAGCTTGAAATTAAAAGGGGTTAAGCGAATGTACAGCCTACAAGGGGCATACCCCAGGAAGGACAAAACAAAAATAAAGAAAAAAAAAAAGAAAATTGCATACTCCCCGACACAACCCGTCGGGGTGGGAAATGTAAATAAGCATAAAGCCGTAGAATAAATCTATTACACTGTGTCTCTAAACATATCAGCCACAAAACCCGGAACACAAGTGTATATCAAAATTGTCATGAAAGAAGGGCCCACGACCCAAATTAGGCGTGTGAGGTGCTCCAGTCTTGGACAGCACTTCTACATAAAATTCCAACACTTTAAGTGCATTTTAGTATTGGTCACCCATTTTTTAATAATAAGGCCCCATCAGCCTTGTATTGATGTGTGAAATGCATTTTCACGTTATAGTAATAAAAGTGGGACCACTAGGAGTCCTTTTCTCAAAGTGCAGCATCATCATGTGAACCAAACCAAAGCCGACATCCCCTTTTTTTGCTTTACAGCTGCACCCATCAACTTTACCCTTGATAGCACGTGTACTCCCACTTTTACACAAAGTGTATGTGGTATTACCCCAAGGAAATACTATCACCTTTCGGTGCTTGAAATTTCAGACGTACACATCTGTATGTTAGCTGTCATTGCTCTTGGTCCAAGAGAACATATCCAAGGACCCTTATCTCGGTGCAAAACAGTTGCACTTTTGTGTAATTAACTCACTCAGCGCGTGAGCTGTATGAACCCCATGGGGCCCACTTTGGCTTCTTCTCCAGAACACCCAAAATCCTCAACATCAACCAGATTTTCATAGTTCCAGATTTAGGAACAACCAAGAATTTCCAGAATAAAATCTTCCCCGGTACTCAGCTCCCCGGAACAGCACCGTTAAACACCAATGCGAGACCAGAACCCTTAGTGGTATTACCTCTTCTACCGTGACATTCTCGCCACATAATGGAAGTGAACTGGAAGCAGTGGAATAACAAGGAATAACAAGGCGTTTAAATGCTAAGTTCATCCGAACCCCAGATCTTAAATGCTAAGTTCATTTTTGGTTCCTTGCAACTCCAAATTACAAACCGCTTGGTACCTAAATAGCTTCAATTTTTTGAGCTCCAAAGAACAACTCCAAAACATACACAAAACAGAAAAGAGAAGGCTCCAATACGGCTTGGACAATGTTGCAAACCCGAAACACACTCTTATTACCCCTCTGCCGTGACATCGTGACATGATAACAAGAAGGGAACCTTGGATCGCGGGGAGTACAAGCTGATGAACCACTCTTGGCAAAAGTGTAAGATAATAATGAATATTGCGTGGAGCTGAACCCCAATTCTGATTTGATGCACCCATATATCAGAATGATTTAGGGCAGTTGTAAAAATTTGATAGGGAAGGGGAGTGCATTCTCTCTCTAGATTCTAGAGAGAGAAGCTCTCAAACCCCTCTTCAGCAGTTGTATCGTGGAGTTTAGGTGTCTAGCAATTAATATCGTGGCTTCGAAGTCAGTTTCTATTTCGTCCTTGACTTGTAACTGCCAATAACTGCTAATTTGATTTGAAGAACAATACGACACCGTATTAATTCAATTCTTCTTCAATAATCCAGTGTATCTCTATTGACAAGTAATTGCCAGCGTTTGGCATTTTTAATTACGTGTCAATCAATTATTGGATTTGCTAATTTTATATGTAAACAATACCCCGTACCAATCACATCAACCTTGCTAGCCTTTTAGCACTGTCCCCTAGCAAGCTGGGACGTCAGGGATGCCATTAATAGATACAAAATATAGCCACCTTTCGTTTAATATCCATGGAGTACAATTCATTTAACAAAACAAGTGAAATAATGGAACATTTACATTTAAGTACAAAATTGCGTTGTAAACCATGTAAATTATGTATCGGTTACTCACCTCGATCCTCGTGCAAACCCGAACGTCCTATATTAATTAAAATAATAAAAACGTGATTAGGAGATGTCCTTCAAGTAATCACAAACTCTAAATGAACCTCTTAAATGTCCTAAGTATCCCTAAAAATGTTGTGGGACCAAATATAAAGTTGGGTCAATTCCTAGGGACACAAAAATACCGTATCCTTCCAACTCCTGGATACCAAACCCAAACCAACACAAAACACACATCCTAAGCTTCGTATCGACACGTCATATGTAAAAAATGGAGTTCAAATGAGCCTTGTACACCAATTCAAAGAAAGCTAGTTCATTCAAGACAACCAGAATTTCAGAAACTGCACCCATCCAAACTTCAATGCAAAAACTGATTTTGTGTGGTCAAATTCAAGGTACCATTCTTACATGAATAGAAAGATACACGAGTCTAGTTTCAGAAAAATTAAACGGTGTGCGATTTCGATACCCGTAGCAAAAGTTATGATTGTTCTACCAAGATGGGTTACTGCAGCCTGCAGAAATCCGAATTGACAGCAACAACTTCATGAATTTCTACAGAGCTCAATACATGGAATCCAAGTCCGAAATTTAAACCCAAGAATGCATAAACTGAACGAATTTTTTTTTTTTTTTGGTAGAAAAAGCTTGAAATAAAAAGAGGGCTAACCGAATATACAGCCTACAAGGGGCATACCCCAGGAGGACAAAAGAAAAGAAAAAGAAAATAAAGGACAATGAGCTTACGCTAACTAGCAACAAGGAGCTAATAATAATGACCTAAATGTTTCCTAATCTTCTACATAGATGAACAGGAACCAAACAACAAAGCAAATGAACTACTAAACTAGCCTAATAGCTGTTGGCTGAAGTGATGGGACCACATTCTTGAAAAGTTGAGAACTGCAGCAGCAAAGCAACAAGGAGTACGTCTTCCACAGCTGAAGTACAAGTGTGAATCACAGCAACAAGGGAATATGACCTCCAGCTATAAGATTGAACCATAGCAAACTCCGGAGTATGACACCTTGAGCATAAATTCCATAGAATCTGAATCATGGGATGCATCAACAGTAAGTGAACGAATTTCACCAAGAACTCTCTCAAAACTCCACAATCAAACAATCAAGTTTACCGGAAAAAAAAAACTCCACAATCAAGGATTTCTATGGTCTCTAAACATAAACCCTTTAATTAAACATGAATTGAACATGCAAATCTATGGAATCAAGTGTAAAAAAACATGAATTACCAAGTATAGCACATCCTCTTAATTTTTCCCTTCTCTTCTCTTCTTCTTCTTTCTTCTTCTTTCTGCCAAACTCTCTCTCTCTCTCTCTCTCTCTACGTAGAAGAACCCAGATGGACGAAGAAAATATCCCACTAACTCTATTATTAGTCTTTTAAGGGAAAAATGATAATTGTGTGTGCATGTGTGCCACCAATCATATAAATCCACTTATGCACTTTAAACACCCAATTAACACATAAAAAGATTAAAAGCCATAAAATTAAATTCTAGGGTATTACACCCTCCCCTACTTATAGAAGTTTGGCCCTCCAAACTTTACTTACCTTGTATAGGAAACAGATACGGATACTTCTTGATCATGTCCTCTTCGGTTTCCCATGTCGCTTCTCCTCCCCGATGGTTAGTCCACCACACTTTCACCAAGGGTATAACTTTGTTTCGTAGAACCTTCTCTTTTCGGCCAATGATTTTAACTGGTTTTTCCTCATAGCTCAAGTCCTCCTGAAGCTCAATAGGAGTCGACACAAGATATCCCTCATCATAATTAGGCAAATATCGTCTTAATAAGGACACGTGGAACACATCGTGTACGTGAGAAAGTTCCGGCGGTAGGGCCAATCGATAACTTACTTCTCCCACTTTTCCCAAAACTTCAAACGGACCTAGATACCTTGGTTGTAATTTCCCCATTTTTCTGAATCGTCCCACTCCTTTCATCGGTGATGCTTTTAGAAATACAAAATCCCCGACTTCAAATGTTAACGGTCGCCTTCCAGTATCTGCGTAACTCTTTTGTCGACTTTGTGCTGCTTTCAACCTTTCTTGAATTACCCGAATCTTTTCAGTAGTGAGATCCACAATCGTCGGGCCCTCAAGTTTCCTTTCCCCAACCTCTGTCCAACATATAGGTGATCGACACTTCCTCCCATATATCAATTTTAAATATAAGTAATATATTTACAAATATAATATTATATCATATTTCATAAATTTAATTTACATTATATTGTTAAAACGACAATACTTTTATTACTTATTTAAAATACGGTATTTAAAATAACTCTTTAAATTGTTTATTATAAAGTATGTAGTTTTAAAATATGTTAATTTATTTTTAAACATTTCTATATTTACAATAATTTTATATTAATATTATAATTAAAAGTATATTTAATAACATATAATATTGTTATATCAATTTTAAATATAAGTAATATATTTACACATATAATATTATATCATATTTCATAAATTTAATTTACATTATATTGTTAAAACGACAATGCTTTTATTACTTATTTAAAATACTGTATTTAAAATAACTCTTTAAATTGTTTATTATAAACTATGTAGTTTTAAAATATGTTAATTTATTTTTAAACATTTCTATATTTACAATAATTTTATATATGTAATGTTGTAATAATTTTAATCAATTTTATATTAATATTATAATTAAAAGTATATTTAATAACATATAATATTGTTATATCAATTTTAAATATAAGTAATATATTTACACATATAATATTATATCATATTTCATAAATTTAATTTACATTATATTTGTTAAAACGACAATACTTATATTACTTATTTAAAAAATCATATTTAAAATAACTCTTTAAATTTTTTATTATAAAGTATGTAGTTTTAAAATATGTTAATTTATCTTTAAACATTTCTATATTTACAATAATTTTATATATGTAATGTTGTAATAATTTTAATCAATTTTATATGAATATTGTAATTAAAAGTATATTTAATAACGTATAATATTATAATATTATTGTTATATCAATTTTAAATATAAGTAATATATTTACACATATAATATTATATCATATTTCATAAATTTAATTTACATTATATTGTTAAAACGAGAATACTTTTATTACTTATTTAAAATACGGTATTTAAAATAACTCTTTAAATTGTTTATTATAAAGTATGTAGTTTTAAAATATGTTAATTTATTTTTAAACATTTCTATATTTACAATAATTTTATATATGTAATGTTGTAATAATTTTAATCAATTTTATATTAATATTATAATCAAAAGTATATATAATAACATATAATATTGTTATATCAATTTTAAATATAAGTAATATTTTTACACATATAATATTATATCATATTTCATAAATTTAATTTACATTACATTGTTAAAACGACAATACTTTTATTACTTATTTAAAATACGATATTTAAAATAACTCTTTAAACTGTTTATTATAAAGTTAAAACGACAATACTTTTATTACTTATTTAAAATACGATATTTAAAATAACTCTTTAAACTGTTTATTATAATTAATGCCCTTTATCAGTGGTTGTTCATAAGATTCACTCTGTCATAAGACATAGGTTGATGTCCTTGGGGAAACTTCCCAATGGACCTCAAGCTGATGGTCTGTTGACTCGGTGGAATGTTTAAAACTGAACTCTTTAAGGGGAATTGCTATCTATTTTATTATATTGCATGTGCAAGGTCCCATTTGAGCAGGTTGCCAGGGTCAAGGGCAGCAGCAAAGGGCAGCCCTCACCAAAATGGTCACAACAAACATGGTCACTACAAGAAGGCAGCTGCCAGGTTTATTACTTCTACTTATCATGGTCTGTTATCTTAATCTCCATCACATACTTACTCTATGTGGCAACATGCCGTTGAGCCTTAAGTGGCATGTGGTACTCTATTGCTAGATGTTACCTTTGAGCTGTGCGATCTACTAAAATGTGTGTATCCCTGTACGCTGAGTGATTGTGCCCCAGACTTCCCTTGTGAGTGGAGGTAATATGTAGTGGGGGAATCTTGTGAGGATTAGCTGAGGGGGTTTGGCAATTTAGTGAGAGATAAGAAGTTGTGAGAATCCTAGGGAGAAGAAGGTGAGCCACTAAAGTTAGGATTTCTTTTTTTTCGGTAAACCAAGCTTGAAATAAAAAGAGGCAAAAGAATTTACAGCCTACAAGGGGCATACCCCAGGGAGGAGGTTTACCCAAAAAAAATACCCCAGGGAGGACAAAGAAAGAAACAAAGAAAGAAAAAGGAAATGGGAAGGCCAAGTTGGCAACAAAGGGAGACTAAAGTGGGAATAAAGTAGGTACTATAGTAGAGAGAAGTGATTCTACACCCTCAAACATGAGGTAGAAGAAACACTCAAAAGCAACAGATTAGTAATGTTGGAAGGCAGTAGCAGATAGGACCTTGAAATGAAGCTTGGACATAAACTTGGGATAGGACCATGGAGGACCAATGCAAACAGCTTGAAGCTTGAAGTAGCACCACCACTGCTAAATCTTAGAAGTTTGAGCAGAGTTTCATTTGTAATTTGAATATCCAGAAACAGAGGCTGCAGCAGCAGCAGTAACAGAAGCAAATGGGTGTATAACAATGCAGCAGTAACAAATCTTGTACTTGGATCTTGAACATGTAGCTTGAAATGGGCAAGCACACTTGGGAGGAAGCCCCCTCCCTAAGGGGATCACACATGCCTAGGGACAACCCCCCTAGGCTAGGTTAGTAAACATAGGATTTTGTAAAAATTTGGCAGCACCTTGTTTAACCTCAACCCAGAATCTGAATATGGCTCATCAACTAATACTAGCAGCACTGCTCAGACATAGCAGCATTATAGAGGCAGCTAACTACAAGAGCTACATGTAGCTAAGAGATCAAATCTGGACTCATGAGCACATAAAAGCAACAGAGGATCAGATGTACAATCCAGTAATGCAGCAATAAATAGCACAGTGATGCAGCAGCAGTACCATGGCAGGTACAGATGCAGCAGGCAGCACTGCCCAAACGTGTAACAGCAGTGCTTAGGAGTGCACAAATAATACCACCATTGAGGAGAACACATGACAAGCAATAGCCTAATGAAAACCAAAATGGAAGCAACAGAAAACCAAAGTAAGAAAATGGTAAAACTGGGGTTGGGTTGAGAGCTTCTCTCTCTAGAAATAGAGAGAGAATGCACTCCCCAACCAAAACCACAACAAAATGGGTCTGATCCCATCAAAATTTTTACACAACTACCAAACTTCTGTTTGGTATTTCATACAAAGGGATTAACGTGGGTCACCATCTGTCCACGGTTTCATGCTTCATTTGAAGCCACGTCCATTGATGGGGTTTTCCTCCATCACAAACTCGGTTTGGGGTTCCTGGCCTCCTCTACAACAACAAATCACCAGCAGCAGGGATTCATTGGTATGGGTCTCTTAATTTTGAGCAGCAAGGGGGAGCAGTCCATTTGGATCGTCCTCATCATTCCATCTACAATCAATCTCTTCGTGGGTTGGATAAAATCACATGTTACCTCACACCTGTGCAAAGGTTAATAATGATTAATGACTAGCAGCAAGCTGTGGAAGATCCGCTGTGGAGGATCCACAGCCAACGCTCAGAGTATGTTTCTTATGGAGGTATTTGTGATCTGAGGTCCTGAAGTTGTCTCTCCATTGCGGTCCAGTTCCTTCCGCTAAGTGTCCCGGTGTCACGGCGGTAAGGGTAATACCACAATCGGTTCTGGTCGCTAAGGGGAGCTCAGTGATGTAGGCCCTCACCTCCTGTATGTCCGTTTGGAGCTAATCTGTGCGTGTTAACTCTTCCAGCTCTGGTTTGTGCTTGTTTTATTCATAGCAATATGGAAGTCAGGTGGGGAAGAAGAGAGTGACATCCACTCTCTTCTCCAGCAAGTGGGCACTAGTCGGATTTCCAAAAGTGGGCAGCCTACTCGGTCTTGCCTCTGTTTTCACGCAAAAGTGATGGGTCTTTGTGCCCATTAACCTGTTGGTAAAAAAAAAAAAAGGGCTTTGTGCTCTTTTTTTTTTTTTTTTTTTTAAATGAGCTTGAAATAAAAAAAGGCTAACCGAATTTACAGCCTACAAGGGGCATACCCCAGGAGGACAAAAAAACAAAGAACAAAATAAAAAGGAAGAACCTACGCCAACAGGCAACAATTATCTAGAATGGTAAATCTGAATGTTTCCTAACCTTCTAGAAAGATGATTAAGAAACATACAAGTAGCATATTGATGCAACACCCAAAAAGACTTGGACTGTTGGAATTAAAACTTGATGCTTGAAGCTTGAACATGATAATTGAAGGATGAACATGAGACTTGAAACATCATATGTGACTTGGCTGCTTGGACATAAACTTGATGCTTGAGGCTTGGGCCTTGAACATGAGAACCATACTCAAACGGCTTTGTTCATTTTATTCCAAACTGCTGCCGCACTAACACATAGTAATCTGCATCAACTATGAACTCACTTTTTTTCTTTATAGCAAAGAGGGATAGTAGAATGGAATGGATGGGTCCATGGCAGAAGCACTTTGTGGCATTGAGAAGAATGGAATGGATGACTCCATGACAAATATTGTACCATGAATCCTAGTGACAAGGCTATGAGGTGGCAATGCCTCATGCCATCATGCCGTGAATCCTAACAATGCATTGTGCCAAGGACAACCCCCAAGGCTAGGTGCGGGAGGAAGCCCCCTCCCAAAGGGGAACATACATGCCAAGGGACATCCCCCCTAGGCTAGGCCCACTCTACCACTGAATAGCTCACCCCAACCTTTTGTTGCATGAGATCCTAGTAGAATTTGGACAAACATCTTGTTGAAAAGGTTAATCCCATGTGAAAGTGACCCTATCTAGCACATCCCCAACAAACAACAAGATAGCACACCTTTGCTAAGTGGCCTAAGAATGCAGCTCTCCGCCCATAGGATGGCAAAGTAACAAAATAACAATTCCAAGGAATGCCTCCTTCCAAGGAGACAGAGTAACAAAATAACAAAATAACAATACCAAGGATTGCCTCCATCCAAGGAGACAGGGTAACAAAATAACAAAATAACAATACCAAGGATTGCCTCCATCCAAGGAGACAGAGAACAATATAACAAAGCAACAATTCCAAGGAATGCCTCCTTCCAAGGAGACAAGTAACAAAATAACAAAATAACAATACCAAGGATTGCCTCCATCCAAGGAGACAAAGTAACAAAATAACAAAATAGTAATACCAAGGAATGCCTCCTTCCAAGGAGACAATAAATCAAGGCAACAAGATGTTCATACCTCACATGGAGCTAAAAGCTCACCCACTTTGGACTCATACCTCCTGGCCGGGTATTAAAATTCCCCCCAACCGGAATCAAAATAAGAGTTGCCCTTGTCACGGCTACTTGTATACACCACCAAATCTCACTTGGAGCTGATGTTCTTTTTGTGCAAAGAAATACAAGAGCAAGCAGGGCCCATGCCATTGGATCTGTCCCCTCTGTTTGAATCGCCCATGTTTGAAACTTTGTGTGTATAGCTCATGCAAGGCACCGACCGCAACTTTCTTTGAGAACCTCCTTGAAGCTTAATCCCCCACTTTGAGAACCGGATAAGCTCCAATTGGAAGGTTAAGCAATTGCAATGTTATGGACCTACCACAATCTACCCAATTGGGCTATAAGCACAATTCAACAATTCAGCCACTTATTTGTCTTCGATGTCCGAGTTAGCTTGGACAACCCGCCACCTTTTCTTAATTAGTGCCATGAACATAGTGATAGAAAAGTAAATCATCATGCATACTAGTTGGGTTCTTAATATGCCACGCTTCACGCAAGTATATAGGGCCCTTTGGAATTTTGTTAAGCGACAATAACCTCTATACCTAATGTCGACGGATTTTATTCACAACAAATAGAATTGATTGTTTTGATACTTCCGGAATTTCCTGGAATTCCTTTCAATCCAATGTGATAGAGTGTGACAGTGAAGGATAGTTTGATTATGGTGCTCTTTAGACCTCTTCCTCTATAACCCGAAATAAGAGAGACTAAGTCGTGGAGTGGTTGGGGCTGCCATGTGAGATGGGATAAACTTAAGACCTTATCCCAAACTTCTTGAGTAAAAGGACAATTGAAGAAGAGATGGTTGTGATCCTCCTCCCGTGACGAAACTACGAAAAAGAAATGTCCTTAATGCCAAATAGAACTAACCTATCCTCCGTGGAAAGCCTATTTTGTATGGCAAGCCAGCTAATCAAGCTGCACTTGGGAATGTGGGAGGGAAACCAAACAAAGATGGCACCATTCAACATTAGGAAAATGGGTTCTAAAGTTGCTCCCAGAGAGGATACAAGAAATAAACCATTATTACTAAGGGTCCATCTACCCAAGAATCCCAAAGGGGAAGGGTGAGTGATTAGTGGAAGGGTAGCCCCGATCTCATTTAATTCCAAGGTTTGAGTGATTGGGAAATTCCATTGATTAGACCTATGCAAGATAACAAAAACTCGGTAACATCGGATAAACCGAATCATAAATGATACGATGGCCAAATCTCTCAACCATTAATGGACCCAATGGATGCCAATTGTCATACCACGAAACGTGGAATTCCCATCCCCAATTTGATAGATAATGTATGGTTGGATGATAGGACGCAATTGAAGCAATTTCCTCCATGTCCAAGAAGGGCTACTTGGAGTTTTTATATTCCAAAAGCTCTTACCTTTGAGTAAGTATGACTTCACCCATTGACACCACATTGATTGCTCGCCACCGAGATGAGGAACCCATATGTCTAGCCATGGCAGCTTATTCCATACCCGAGGGATTTAAATCCAAGGCCTCCTTCCTTCTTTGGAGAGCACAAATTTTCCCAAGAAACCTTGGCACCAGTGTGTTTAAGATCGGGACCAGTCAGAAAAATGCTCGAGAATTGATTCAACCTCTTTAAGAACCTTTTTTAGGTAGTATGAATATAGAGGACCAATAAGTTTGCATTGAAAACAATACAGATTTAACTAACTGGACTCTACCTGCATAAGAAAGGTACTTATTCGCCCAAGACTTGGTACGACTTGTGATTCTATCAATTAGAATTTTACAATCAGTGTATTTTAGCTTAGTGGAGATGAGAGGGACTCCCAAGTACTTGACTGGAAGAGTCCCTTCATTGAACCCAAGGGTTTGGAGAATTAAGTTTTTACTGAATTTGAGACTCCCGAGAAGAAAGCATTACTCTTACTAGGACTAGGAGTCAAACCGAGAAGAGAGGTAAACTCATTAAGTGCATTTTGAATGCATTGAATGGAGCTCATCTCACCTTTGCAATAAAATCATGAGATCATCAAAAAAGCAGAGATTGATGATTTTGGTTTTGTCACATCTCCAATGGTAATGAAAGTTGGAATTGAGTGATTGTTCTTTGAGTAGTTGGGTGAGGATTTCCATTACAATGACAAAAAGATAGGAGGACAATGGATCCCCTTGCCTCAAACCTTTTTGGCCCTTGATCTTGCCAATAGATTCACCATTAAAATTCAAGGAATAATTTGCAGTGGAAACACACGCCTTGATCCAATTGATCATGATAGGATGAAAGTTCATGGAGGATAGTATATCCCACAAGAATTCCCATCTAACATTATCATAGGCTTTCATTATATCCACTTTCAATGCACATTTGGGAGTGGGTGAGTGTTTATGATAATCCCTCATGATTTCTTGAGTGAGAAAAATGTTGTCAGCAATCCTCCTGCCTTTGACAAATCCTGATTGCACATGATCTATGAGATGAGGAAGTGCAATTTGAATTCTTCGTGAAAGGATTTTTGCAATGCATTTGTAGATTGTGTTGCAGCACGAGATAGGTCTATAGTCCCCAACTTTGGAAGGGTTAGGGACTTTAGGAACTAGAGCAATACAAGTGGCATTAGCCTTGGCGAGTAATTTACCAGACCTGAAGAAATTTCTCACAGCTGAGGTAACTTCATGGCCAACAACATCCCAGGATTTATGAAAAAAGCTTGCATTGTAACCATCAGGGCCAGGGGCCTTATTTGGATTCAAATCCATGAAGGTTTCCTTGATCTCCTGGTTGGAGACATCAGAAACCATAGCATTCCTCTGAGCATCAGAGAGCCTAGAAGCAACCAACTGGTCAATTCTAGAGGTCCCAAAATAGAGTGACGTGTGAGGAGTACCAAGCAGACCAGTGTAATAATCAACAAAGGTATGTTTGATTATATTAGGATCATGTGAAAGACTACCATCAGGGAGGGTGAGACTTGTGATTCTACCTCTATTACGCTTTTGAGTTATAGTCTTAAAGAAGTAAGAGGTACATTGGTCTCCCAGTTTCAGCCATTGGATTCTAGACTTTTGTTTGGCAAAGCTCTCTTCAGCCCTTGCAAGTTGATTATATTGCCTATACAAAAGTCTTTCCTGAGCTTGGTTAGAAACATTACTGGGGTCAGAACCAAGATCTGCTTGGACCATCTCCAACTGATGTTTGGCACTCAAAGTTCTCATGGATATATCACTGTAATCCTTAGTGTTAAGTTTTTTAAGCTCATATTGAAGGAGCCTAAGTTTTTCACAAACTACAAACATTGGATTACCAATAATGATCCGATGCCAGATCCCCTGAACAATGCTAAGAAAGTCTGGATGGTCAGCCAGGAAGTTGAAAAATTTAAAAGGTCTGTTGGATTTCTTGGGAGTAGGAGTTAGATATACCACCAATGGAGAGTGGTCAGAGATGCCAGGGGCAAGGAAATGAGCACTGGAGTAGATGTGAGTCTTCATCCAATCCTCATTAACCAGGACCCTGTCAATCTTAGTGGAGACAAAATGTGATGGATCCTGCTTATTAGCCCAAGTGAAATGACATCCAGTGTATCTCAGATCATCGAGATCATTTAGGGAGATACACTTATTGAAATCCTCCATATGTGGAGGCCAATGAGCATCCCCACCAACCTTATCAGAAGGGAATCTCAAGGCATTGAAGTCTCCAAGAATAATCCAGGGGACAAGGCTTTTCCAAGAGTTAAGAGACTGCCACAGTTCACATCTATCAGTATAGGAATTGGAACCATAAACAAAAGTGGCATGAAATTGAATATCACTAGGGATAGAATATACATGGCAGAATTGCTTGACTGATCGGGTCAAGGATGCTAATGTTGACAACAACGGGATCCCAAGCAATAATAATTCTCCCACCGGGAGCTTGCACATAGTTGTGAACAAAAAGTCCAAAATGGGAGCATAGATTTCAAAATTCTAGATGCATTAGACTCCTTTATCTTATGCTCAACAAGGCCCAAAAAGGATAGATT